>CP092093.1:11155000-11177500 GCA_029203775.1 Neoneuromus ignobilis | reverse complement strand
TATATACCATATATATATATATATATGCTATATATATATATCGTATATATATATATAGTTATATAACAGTTATATATATATATATATATATATATGTATATATATATATATATATATATATATATATATATATATATATATATATATATATATATGTATATATGTATATATATATATATATATATATATATATATATATATATATATATATATATATATATATATATATATATATATATATATATATATATATATATATATATATATATATATATATATATATATATATATATATATATATATATATATATATATATATGTATATATATATATATATATATATATATATATATATATATATATATATATATATATATATATATATATATATATATATATATATATATAATGGCTACTTTAAATAACATACTTTGTTTCCTGTGTAATTTATATCAAAAAGAGAACATAATATTAGATATTGGTTTTAATGTAAGTGATTGATTTTAATCACAATATTATCTCTAAAATTAATAATGTAATATATTCAAGTTTATGTCAATATTTATATTTTGTATAATAAAAATATTATTTTCAACCGTAGTAAATAAAATGCAATTGAATTGTTTTAAAATCCAATTATATAAATATAAATAAAGAAAGAAATGTAGATAAATAACTAAATGATATATGAAGACAAATATGTAAATTAAATAGTGTAGATAAATAACAAAAAAATACCTTTAAATAATTTTATTACAAAAATATATATTTCAGAAGCATTTTCAATGGCACTTTCTTATTTCACATCGTATCATTCAAAACTAATAATTATACCCTCCATTATGTCCCAATCCACCAGCTTGCGAATGAGCTCCATGAACTAAACCGCCACCAACAGCACCGCTTAAATGACCAGCACGATTTCCAACTCCTAAATGTCTTCCAGCTCCTTGGTGAATTGCAGCTCCAGCATATCCTCCAGCTGAATTATATCCACCAGCTCCAGCACCACGTCCGTATCCAGCGCCAATCTTAGCATAACCTTCTTCGTAGGAGATTTTTGGTTTGTAACCTTCTTGGTTAGCTTGATATTCAACGATCTGTTTACGGCCATCGGGCAAAACTACGGAATAACGACCCCAAGCTTGATCATCTTCGCGTGTTTCTTCGTGTCCGAAATCATTGCCATATTCATCATTTACGCTGTATTCGAAATTGTAATGAGCGGGCTCCTATAAGAAATCAATCGTTATCAAACTTATTACATATAAAAATTGTTTGTAAATTTTATTAATAATTATGTGAAACTTACCGATTGATCATCAAAGTTACGACCACCACGAGTTGCATATCCTGGAACTCCATATACAGGGCTTGGCGAAAAGGAAGCTTGGTTATTATAAGCATTTGGTACACCGTATGTGGTTGCAAGACCACCTCGTCCAGAACCGAATCCATGAGAACCATGAGAACTTGAAGATTTATGAGCGAAACCACTTCTTCCAGCAGCCCCGAATGACGATTTACGTGAATTCAACGGAGCTCCATACGAAGCTGATGGTACGTTATGTGTTTGGCTTCTAGCATTGACTACAACGGAATCGTCGAAAGAGTTGAAAGCAGAAGGAGCTCCATATTGCGTCGACGGTGCTCCATATTGTGTACTGAGATCATTTGGAACTCCATAAAGACTAGACGGTGCTCCGGCATGAGCACTCTGACCACTTGGTGGAAGGTACGTGTTCACTGGAGGTTCAGCGAAGCACACGGCTATGCAAAAAATGGCGACAACGAACACCTTCATGGTTCCTCTTGGTTCGATTTGTGATTAACTGGATGTGGTTATATCAAATGTTGATGCTGATAAACATCGCGTCGAGTATAAATACACAAAATTTGTCCGGAGTCCCCGCTACTGTTTTATTTTTGATCTACATTCACTTTCATTGATATGTGGTTTATTGTGAGATTAACCCATCACATGTTACGGAATTAAAATTGTAACAATTTTGACTAAGAGATGTGCGCAAGGTCGCCGAGATTTTTTTTTTTTTTTTTTTGTAGACTATTTTTTGATTTTAATTTGACTGTCGATTAAGACGTACGCTTTATCTTAAAGTGATTTAGCAATTTCGTATATGGTTTGTTTAATTAAATTTATAATGGATGTTAAATGAAGCATCAGTTTTTATTTAAGTGCATTTACTTGTATTGTAAATATATTTTATATTTTAAACAGATGTACATTTATGTACATATACACATCATATCGATACAATAGATTTTTGTTGAGCCAGTTATAATTTAATTATTAATTGTGTATATTTTGTGCACTTTAAAAATCAATATTATATACATACATATATAAATGCACATAAGAATCAAATACATACATATATGCATGCATACACACATACATATATATATATATATATATATATACGCTTGTGTGCACATTTATATTTATTATTAGAATGCAATATATTTAATAAAAATAATGTAAATAATAATTATTTGTCATCAAAATAATAATTTTCATTACAAAGTAAAATTATCAATCATTGAAATTGGAAATGGTATATTTTTATCAATTAAGAAATTAATACCATGGGAAACATATTTATATTACAAAAGTAAGAATTTGTATTACAAAAATTGAAAACTTCAAGTGAATGTATATGATCGTCTAAAATTTGTCTTCCAAATATCAAATTAAACCATGTGTCGATATACAAAAATACCGAGATTTCCATTAACTGTCTTTTGTAATAAAATTAAATTTATAAAATGTAAATAAAAATATTATAATACTAATATCAACATTATAAATATATTAGGTTGGCAAGTATCTCCCTTCCGCTTTTTTTTTTTTTTTTGTACATAGCTGCGAAATTCAAAAGACCAGAAGGCGGAAGGGAGATATTTGCCAACCTAATATTATAATACTAATAACATCATTGCATAAAAAAGTATTTACTATAAAGAAATAAATATCATTTCAAATTCATATAAAATTCTCGAGAATATTTGGATCATTATAATAATAAATACTTTAGTAAAGTATTATAACATTTTTTGAAAAACACATAATCACTACATCTGACATCTACTTAGAATTTATAAAAATATAAGATCATCCAAATGTGACGCCTAAATTTGTGTTTTATTAAAAAAACAACAAAAACTATACACGTTTCCTTATACACATGTTTACCTTTAATAAAACACAAATCTAGGCATCACATTTGAATGACTATATAATATGATTTACTAAGTAAATAAAATAATTTTGTAAAAATTATTTTAAAAAAATATTTAAGTTGATTATATTTAATATAAAATAAAATAATGTTGTCTTCAAGATTGATTGAGACTTATAAAGATTTTGTATTTATTAGTGATCTGTTGCAGTTTTAAAATTAATTTTTATTGTCAAATACATAAAACAATAATATATTTGAATAATGGTTGCAGAGGTAAGAAAACACACAATTAAATTGGTTACATGTACATATATATATATATATATATATATATATATATATATATATATATGTCTGTGTGTGTGTGTGTATGTATGTATGTACATATAATATATAAATAGAAAAAAAAATTATTTGTATTGGTATTCCAGCAAATTCACTTTACCATACATGCACACAGACACCAAAACATTTTTTCAATAGTAAATTATTCAGTTGATTCGCTGATGTGAAATTTTATCCTGAAATTATCATCAAAACTCGACAATAATGTCATTAAACACTAATAAGTACTTAATAAGAATAATACAATAGAATAACATTATTTTATGCTGTTATATTAAATTATTATATTTTTCATTTAGACATAAATTCTTAATCATATAAATATTAAGAATTTTTTTAATCATATTTAAAAAATTAATTAAAACTAAGAATTTATAGCAGCCTATACTATTTTGTTATAGTGTACAACAATATTCAAGTATCATTTTTTTAAAAAATCTTATAATATTAAGATAAGTAATTCATTTGTGTTTAAATTACATTTGTCGCAAACAATATTCAAAAAAAATTTTTTTTTAAAAAATTAATAAATGAAATATATGATTATCTCTATAAACATCTATATATTTTTATTATAATAATAAAAATATATTTATTGCACTACTTACTATACCTATTTGTAATATATGTAAGCATAATAAAAGTAAAAAAATATAAACCATTTCAAAATTAAATCGACACAATTTGTTGATATTTAAGTCATACATACTGAAACTAATTATAATAAATACAAACATTAACTACGTTTATTTTTATTTTCCGTATATTCGCATGATTTGTCTTGATTGTTTTAGACGTTTCATCATACGTACGTACAAGATTTAAGCTCGTTGTACACGGAAATTAATTGCAAAACATCGATTAGAATTTGTAATAATTAACTATGGCAATTGTGAATGACTGACAATTAGCATATTTTTGAATTACAACACACAAACTGAACATTAATTGTTATCTACATCTCACTAATATGTACGTACGTTTCATAACAAAGACTGGACGGTAACATTTTCCGGTTTAGATTTAATGCCATTTTAATTGAATAGTAAAGCAAATGCTTAATACAATTTCGACAAGCATGTTATTATCGTTATGCTCGTTAATATACTTAAAAGGTCAATAGGTAAGAAATGAATAAATAAATAAAACGAACCGTTTAACGTATGTATGTACTTCTACATAAATTGTTCAAGTATATGAAGAATATTTATTGACAAAAATCAATAATTAATTTGGCATTTTTAGTTCATCACAGAACAACTATTAACGATGAATGAAATATTGATAACAACCTTGTTAAGACACTATGTATATATGTATATGTATATATATATATATATATATATATATATATATATATGCGCTATTTAATTAATTGAATTAATGAAGAGCTCATAAATATCATACGATTGTAGATTAATAGCGGAATTGATTGAAAAAATCGATCCATCTCGAAGGTCGATCGAGATGCATTTTTTCAATATTTGTTAAGTTGATCGGTGTGTTTGTTTCGTATTACGATTAAATAGAGCGTGAATCGAGAAACACTCGCTCGTTAATTAAAGTTTCGAGTGTTTGACAATTTTTCTATACTTACGTCATTACTAATATACTTCAATTTTTTTATGTACATACATTGTTCTTTAAAACGTTTTAAAACATCACTTCGTGTTAAGTGGTCATTACATTTTGTTAATCATGAAATGATATACAACTATTGTTAAGTAACAAAAAAAGAATTTGTACTCTTATTTCTCTAATGATTGATGAATTGTATTAGAATAAATAATATAAATCTTGGTAAGCATATATATATATATATATATATATATATATATATATATATATATATATATATATATATATATATATATATATATATATATATATATCCTTTTTAAGTACACAAAAAATAGGTAAATTTCAAATTATGAAAGAAGTAACATAACGATGCGATATTACTAAAGTTATTTACACTATTAATAGAAAAATATTTAAGACAGTTAATTAAGAATCTGAAAGAATGAAAGTAAATAACAAGATACTCAGTCACTAACCTATATTGCAAGCAATATAGAATTTACTGTCATTACTTTTTAACAAGCCTAGATGAACTCAAAAAATAATTGTAGAATTAGACGAAATAAATTGAAAATTGTCTTATGATAAACTACAACCAGATAAAAATAATGTACAATAAATGTACAGTTGAAAGGAAAATCGAATTGAAAAGGAAAAGAAATTAGAGAAGTTAAAAATATTATATATTTAGAACAGCTTATTTACTATATATATATATATATATATATATATATATATATATATATATATATATCATCACACACATCATAAAGCCCAATTCAATCCACTACTGGATGAAAACCTCAATGAATGCTACCATGAGGGTTTACTTCCTTAATTTTTCGACAGTTATTTTTTTTACAAGATGAGGTTGTCGGCCTTCATGTTCAATCCTCGAAAGTGAGGAATTATATATATATATATATATATATATATATATATATATATAAATTTATCCAAATGTGACGCCTAGATTTGTGTTTTATTAAAAATAAACTATACACACGTTTCTGTTTAATAAAACACAAATCTAGGCGTCACATTTGGATAACCCTATACTTATGAATGGAGTGAAAAATATAATGGAAAAATAAATGTTAGGAATAGCACGTAAAGAGAAAAGAGTATGTAATTTTTGGAATTTAAAATAGAAACCACAGAAAAGAACTTCATTGAGTCACTATATTTGAAAAATTCTGGAAAAGAACTTCATTTAGCAATGGATACAAAGAGACTAATTATATATATACATATATATATATATATATATATATATATATATATATATATATATATATATAAAGTCATCCAAATGTGACGCCTAGATTTATGTTTTATTAAAAAGAAACTATACACATGTTTCTGTTTAATAAAACACAAATCTAGGCGTCACATTTGGATAACCCTATACTTATGAATGAGTGAAAAATATAATGGAAAAATACATGTTAGGAATAGCACGTAAAGAGAAACGAGTATGTAATTTTTGGCATTCAAAATAGAAACCACAGAAGAGAACCTCATTGAATCATTATATATGAAAAATTCTGGAAAAGAACTTCATTTAGCAAAGAGACTGATTATATATATATATATATATATATATATATATATATATTTATATATATATATATATATAAACATGTATATAATAAACGAAGAAAAATAAATACAAATATTTCTCGAGTGTGAGAGAAAAATTTTTATATTACAAAATATTTTAATGTTTCAAATATCGTACGTATAAAAATAGGAGTAGTATAGAATCACTTTCATTTTCATAATAATGAGACAAAAAATATTTTATAGAATAAGTGGTATGAGCTAAGGAATGAATAGTAAACCAACATACATTAAAAATGTAAATTAGATTTTATATATATATATATATATATATATATATATATATATATGTGTGTGTGTGTGTGTGTGTGGTTGTGTGTGTATAAAACAGTAGTATTATTTAATTTAACCTTCAACAATTTTGTTTTAAAAAAGTATTATAAAAATATCCTCAAAATGAATTAATTTTTCAACTATTATTTAATAATTATTAAGTTCATGTCAATTTTTTTATAAAAATATTAATAATAAAAAGTACTTTCGTAACGATTTCAAAGTATTTTATTTCCTTAATACTCTACTCTAGTTCTTGAAATGATATTACTTTTCTATACTATACAATTTAATATCAATGAAATAAAAAATAATTTAATTTTAATAAATTACGTCCTACTATAGCAGCTGATTTATAAGGATTTAATTAAAAGACGAGGTAAATGCAAATAAAAATATAATTATATCTTTATTAAATTAATTGATCTATACTTGACATTAAAAAACGCATTAAAACTGCTTCACTTATGGAACAGAAAAAAATCTCGATCCACAATTAATAAATATAATATATTTATCATTTCAATAAAAAATGATGCAAACTTTCAACATTAATTCTCTAGACACGGATCTTCATCTAATAAACACATCGACAACAGACTTCAATCAATCAGTTAAAACAAAACGCATCAATCAACTATGAAGATGAATACAGATCACGTCGCGAAAAAGAATCGTATACATTTCAATAAAAGTAAATCGATGTTTATCGACGCACAATATTTAATACTGAGAATTATTACGAAAAAACCCAATCCAATTTAAACGACGCTTCGAATCGATATATTAAATACGTCCTTGGAGAACAATAAATTAATGGCTTTTTACGGTAATGTCTATAATCGGAGATTGTTACAGTTTTGAAGACAGTACCGACCATCGTTACTTACTTTATTCCTCGCCCTATTGCATTGAACTATCATCAACGCCCATCAAATCGAAAGTGAATGTGTACATCTCTCGTCGTCTCTAAACTTACTCGACATACATACTGCTCCAATTAGAACGACATATTATTAATATGTTACCGATATTTTATCACCCCGCCGCTACATAATTCAACAACTATATAAACTAATACGAAATTATTCAAATCATCAAACAAACACGAGAATCTTCCTCGATAACAGTGTCAAAGAAACGCACAATCGTCATCATGAAGATCTTCGTCGTGGCTGTTCTTTGCGTGGCCGTTTGCGTTGCTGAACCGCCAGTAAACAGTTATCTACCACCGAACGCTCACGCTGCAGCTGTACCATCTCCGTCATACGGAGTACCGAACGCTTTAAGCACTCAATACGGTGCACCGAACGCTTTGAACACGCAATACGGAGTACCGAACGCGCCTTCAGCTCAGTACGGAGCACCGGTAACAGGATTTAACAATTTCGATGACTCGATCGTTGTCAATGCCAGAGGACAAAGTCACAGAGGATCTTCAGGCTCGTTTTTGGGAAAATCAGCTTTCGGCGGTGCCAGAAAAGGTGCCTTAGCTCGAAAACCATCTTCTGCTTACGGAGCACCTGCTTTCAATGGAGTTGGTTCTGCATTGTCTAGAGCTTACGGTGCACCAGCACTTTTTACTAAAGCAGCCGTTGCACCAAGTCCTGTTTATGGAGTTCCTTCAGGATACGCTGCTAGTCGTTTTGGAAATAATTATGATGATCAATCGGTAAGTTAATATATATATATATATATATATATATATATATATATATATACTAGGGTCGTTTGATAAGTAAGGTAAAAAAGTAAGAAAAACTAATTTGAAAAATTTTATTGAATTAAAAAATAAATAAATTTACCATACTTATCAAACGACCCTCGTATATATATATATGTATATATATATATATTATATATATATATATATATATATACTTTTCTCAACGCATGATTGTTGTATAAATTCATTTTATATTCAGAAATTTTTGAAAAATATTTCAAACTAAAATAATATAATCATAATTATTGTCATCATTTCTAGCACTTGTCAAACCATTAATGTACAAAAGCCTCTTCCAAATTTTTCTAATTCAAATAATTCATTGCCTCTCTTTTCCATAAATTTCAGTAAAACTATAATAGTATAAAAAAATCTACACATTTTTAATAACATTTGTTTTACTAATCTAAATTCAATTAGATATTATATTTTTATTTAGTTTTACAACTCATAATATGTCTAAATATTAAAAGAAAACATTAAATAGTCTTTATTTTAAAAATAAAATTATAATTCTTTTTAAAATATAATTATGAAGTTAGATCATATGATCTTGGTGGCTAATTAGTGGGTCCATTTCACGAAATAATGGACTCTTAAACTTTTATTTCAATAAATCTATTGAAGTTTTTACAATTTCTAAGCGCTGTTGAAGTGTTAAACATTTCATGATAATTTGCTAAACTATACTGAGTTGAAATGTCAAAATGAGTTTAGAAAAAATTCATATATGGCTGCCACCAGCTGTTAAAGTTCTGACATTCTTATTGGAAAATCCTATATATATATATATATATATATATATATATATATATTTCAATTTTACATTTTAAATAGGAACCAGCAAACTACAATTTCGAATACAACGTAAATGATGAATACGGCAACGATTTCGGTCACGAAGAAACTCGTCAAGACGATGAAGCCTGGGGACGTTATTCCGTTGTACTTCCAGATGGCCGTAAACAGATTGTAGAATACCAAGCAAACGAAGCTGGATTCAAACCAAAAATCAGTTACGAAGAAGGATACGGTGCTAAGAATGCAGGATACGCTCGCGCCGGTGCCCATGGTCAAGCCCACAACGGTGGCTACAATTATTAATTTTTTATAAAAATGAAAACATAAGTAATTTCGTGCCATATGTGTTTAGTCAGTTGTTTATTCTTTTAATAAGATTTTTATATATTAATAAGCGTATGTGGAAATGGATTTAGTTCATGTATCATTTTAATATATTTTTTTAAATAATCATTTAACATTTTCTCTTTCTTTATTGTATCTATTTACTTTTTCTGTTCTGAGAATCTCTAGTTAATTGTTTCTTTTCTATTGCATTATGATTTTCATTACATCAACATAGATTGTTTATTTTGTATGAAACAAATATATTGTATATAAATTATACATTGATAATAAAGCAATTTTATAATATATCTAATTATTTTAATAATCCTTTATACACGGTGTGAATACTGAATATCCCCGTTATTCATACATGAAATATTCTATTCAAAAAGAAATTACGTTATTTTATTTCTTTTTACTTACATCTATACATCTTTATTACAGAAATATGTGAAAATTAATAATAATAATAATATAATAAAACGTGATTAATCAATTTGCAAGAAGCTCGAAATTTAAATATTATTTGCGTACAACTGGTTATTTCAAGCTGTAAAATATAGATTAATGACTGACATTTAAGTTTCGGTGTTCTCTACGAAATATTCTTTGCTCGCGGCTGAATAGTTCGTGTTAAAATGATAACTACATTTTTCAAATTATTAAGTACTAGTCGTTATTATTTCTCTTTAGTACTATTTTTACATTCATTCCTGCATGATTCTTTATCTATTCACTACAAAATATAATTTTTTAGTAAGCCTTTCAAAATACTATTATCAGTCATAGTATTTTACTATGACCAGTTCATCACATGTGTCATCTTCAAGTAACTAATTAATTTATCAAGTTAGTTCCAATATTTGGTTTATACTACTATGAAAAATGTAATCAGTAAAAGACTAACATAATTTATAATTACTGGTATTCATTATTTTTTCTTTAATTTATTTTTCGTTTACACACATTAATCGTTTTCTTAAAAATAAATCATATTAGTTACAATATTGAATTTATGCTAATTTTAATGTCACTATGTCAATTAAAAACTTTAATAAAGAAGATATGAAGGATAATAAATATAAATATATATATATATATATATATATATATATATATATATATATAACCAAAAATATGCTAAAAATAACTTTAATAATACTGAATCATTAGAATTAAAAGTATTTATTATAAAAAATATGCTAAATATTTTATATAAAACAATATTTTTGTATTTCTACAATTAATCTAAATTGAACTCAGTTTGTTTCAATTTTCAATTTTAAAACACATATATTTTTATATAAAAATATACACTCGTCCCTCAATTTACGCGGGACTTTTTTTTACGCGGTATTGATTTACGCGGCACTTTTTACATGCGGGCAAATAGAATACATTTTATATAATTTTTCATGGAATTTATTATATATCAGAGTGACGCAAATTCTTACTTGAACGTATAAAAGCACGATATAAATATAAAAGATTGATTATTTTGAATTACTGTAGCGATGGCGACACCGAATAAAATTTATCTATTTTCATTTTCTAAAAAGGCATTATTTTTTTGTTAAGCTATGTGAAATAAATATGTGTTTCTACAACTTTACAAGCTTTTATTTCCAATATTTTTTCTATTGTACTGACAGACTCAATTCACGCGATTTTCATTCGCGTAAAACAAATCCACGTGGAACGGATACTCCGCGTAAATTGAGGGACGGATATATATATATATATATATATATATATATAACCAAAAATATGTTAACAATAATTTTATTAATACCGAATTGTTGAAATTAAAGTATTTATTATAAAAAATATGCTAAATATTTTATATAAAAAAATATTCTTGTATTTCTCCAATGAATCTAAGTTGAATTTACTTTGTTTCAATTTTAACACACATATATTTTTGTATAAAAATATATGTGTGTTAAAAACTACTGAATAACTTAATAGTATAAATCCATCATCACTACTGTACAATAATCGATCAGTTGTAAACAAATAGCGTTTATATTTATTATTATTTTATCAAGAGAAAATAAAAATCGTTCATATTTATTATTATTGTATTAAGAGAAAATAAAAAGTGTTTATATTTATTATTATTTTACTAAGAGAAAACGATTGAAAACAGTACTATATTAATTGAATTAAATCCATTTTGTTTCATCGAAAATATGTTTAAATTCTCAATTATACTATCAACATATAGTATATATTCTAATATAAAAAATACAACATTTATTTAAATCTATATATAATAGTATTTTTAAAGTGTAATTTAAATCTGTTCGCATGTGTAAATATAATCAATTATTGTAGTTAATTGTTTAATGAGTATAAAGATGTGAAAACAGTTTCATATTTTCGAACTATTACACAAATACGAAATAACAAATATAATTATATACACTTTTTTTTAAATTGAGATTATCACAACTAATAACCGTTTCAGTGATTACTGTAATTTTCACTTGTAAATTTGAATATCAACTATAAAACACGTGGTAATTTACAATTAATAGTTTATATTAGCAACGTATGTAATAATTTGTAACATGGATTAAAAAGTTATTAGATTAGGCCAAGAACATCTTAACACAATAAACTCCATTTTAGTGCTTGAAAATATAATATATACATACATACACACACACACACACACACACACACATATATATATATATATATATATATATATATATATATATATATATACATTAATAAAATACGTACATTTTACAATTAAATTTTTCTTACTAATTAATTGAAAGATAAATAATAATATAAGAAATATAATTTGTATACAAGTTTTATACAAATTCCAAATCTAAACTAATTGAATTCGAATTTTTATATTATTTATTTATTTTTTAATAAGTATACACAATAATTTCAAATCGTTAATTATTTGTAAGGTTTTACTAGTTTTAAGGGGTTATACACAGTTAGAAATTTCAAAAAATCGATTTTTTTTGCATTTTCGGAATGCACATATATTTGAGTATATTCTCCGAAAATTTGAAGTAAATCCGATAAATATTTTCGGACATACACCTGAATTTGTAAAAAAAATTTAACTATGTGTAAACTACTTCCGAAACTTCAAACGCGTTTATCTCAAAACGGTGTTTTCATAGTCGGTGATCTCGATATCTCAGAAATGGCTGAACCGATCGGTCTCAAATTTTCACACAATCTTCTCAAATATATTCCTCAGGTATTGAACGAAGGAATAAGGTTTACAAAAATTATTACTATTTTTTTAAAACAATTTGGAGCGAAAATTTTAGTAAAAAACGAAAAATTTTTTTCAAGTAGACGCCATTTTGTCAAAAATGAAAATTTTTATTATTCCTTCGTTCAATACCTGCATTAATCTATTCTTTAAAAGAATTGACCATATTTTTTGATTTCAAATAATCCAAACCGCCGATATGGAGATCACCGCCAAGCAACTTTTTTTGGAGGTCGTTCGGGACATCGTCTGCAGGAGCGGTGCACTTCAATATTTTTTTATGATCGACATGTTATTTTATTCTTGAAAGTAGGATCTATTCAAATAACCATAATTTGTAATTGCAAAATAAATACTGTTTCTAAAAAAAATTCCTAAAAAAACGTCATTTTTGCGCCTCGCAAGTGCGTATAACCCCTTAAAACAATTTATTTACTAAAAAGATATCGAAATTTGTGATATTTGACAGTAAACTTCTTTCTTAAGATAAAATTCATTCTAAAACATTCATACTGATATAAATTCAATAACTTGAGACAAGCAACTTTATTATTTCTTAATTATTTATTAAGTCATTTAAATCATATATTTTATAATCATTCATTTTTTAATGTTATATATATATATATATATATATATATATATATATATTCAGTCTGATAAAACTCGTAGTTTAAAGAGCTCCAAACAAAATTCTACAAATCAACAAAATACTGAAATGGAGTGACGTATCTTTCAAGATATTTTTTTCCTTCAAATCAACTTTAAAATCATAATGAATTTTGTTTGAAAATATTTCTGCGTTGATCCATTTTTTCATAAAACAATGAATATCAAATCAAACAACGAAATTTTATACATCAAACATTTTTAGAATAACCAACTTTCAGAATATAAAGTATATTGTAGAGTATGAAACAGAATAACATCCTTCGAATATTCTTTCTTCTTCAAATCAACTTTTAAATCATAATGAATTTTGATTAGAAAATATTTCTGCGTCAATTCAATTTTTTCATAAAACGATGAACATCAAATCGAACTACGAAATTTTATATATGAAACATTTTCAGAATTACCCAGTTTCAGAAAAGAAAAACTTTGAATATCAAAATAACTGTTCATTTGATCTCGACGCATTTCATTTTACCTACGTGTTTTATGTAGACTAGCAAAAATAGAACTGTATGCAAATAAATAGAAAAACACTGCATCACTTTCTATCTTGCCCATTCATTGAAATCACTTACAGCATAATTTTTATTATAAACTATATAACGGCATCATTCGTAATGATTTAATTATAGTATAACTGGGTCATTTTTGTTGTAAGATGCAATTAAAATCATTTTAATGATTTTATTTAATTATTATTAGTCAGTTTTAAATAATTATCAAATTAAAACATATAGTTATATATATATATATATATATATATATATATATATATAATCCAATTTTAATATTTAAAATATCATATCGATATAGTTTTTAATATCACAGCAGAAATCAATTTTCTACTAGAACACTTAGAGATGAAATAAATAATTACATGTCATAAATTAAATATTGTTTTTTATTTCTTCATAAATATATAAACATTAGTATAAAAATTCTTATGTATATAATATGGCCGTAAGATAAATATTCATACAAAACGTATACAAAAAAAGAACACAAAGGTGGACACGCTTGAAATCTAAAAAAAAGTATTCACGAATAATGATCGAGAAAAATCTAAGAAGATATGAAATGCGAAGAAGAAAATAAAAAAATATTTCATGCCAATAAACTTTTTTATAAATAAATAAATCTCTTGTACTGGCCAAATTGACAAACACGCGTCATCATGTCATACGGGAAAAATGTTTAATAGTTGTATCCACCGTTTTGCGAATGACCGCCGCCGTTATGTGAATATCCACCGTTATGAGAGGATCCTCCATGACCGGCTGGACCACGTGGATAACCACCGTTTCCGGCTGGTCCGCGAGCATATCCTCCAGCCCCTTGTTCGTATGAAATCTTAGGTCTGTAACCGTCGGCATCGGCCTCGTAATCTACAATCTGTTTACGGCCATCGGGAAGAACGACGTAGTAACGTCCTTGGGTGAAATCTCCTTGACGGGCCTCTTTGTGTCCGAAATCATTACCAGATGGAGCGTCTTCGACCATGTATTCGAATTCGTAGTTTGCTGGTTCCTGTTTGAAATTTTCGCAAAAAGGAACATTTAATTTTTTTCTATTCAAATAAATAACATAAATATTCATTTGCATTCAGTTTCTATTCCAGTTTATTCTTAATTAAATATCATGCTTTCTATAATCCCAATTCGGTTTAAGAACTAAAATCTTCAATTTGTATTTTTCAGAATTTGACTTTTTTAACCAGAAAAATTTGTAAAAATAAAAATTTAATTTTTGATACATTGATTAATAATTTACTATAATATACAAATATTCTATCAAATATTTTCTTTTGCAAATATTTTTAAATTAACCACTTTTGAGTATTCAATAAAAGTAACAAACATCGTTCAATTGTAACAGACTAGTGTAGCATATGATTCATTTTTATGTCAATTTTCAATTTTTATAATAATCTACAAATATTTGATAAAAATCCCAAGTTCTACTTTAATGAATCGTATGCATTGGATCAAACTATCGATTCATCTTACCGATTGATCATCGTAATTGTATCCTGAACGTCCGCCAGCACCAGGAGGCAAGTAAGCATTAGCTGGACCGGCTCCATTTGGAGCACCATAAGCAGCGCTGGGTTTAATAACAGCACGTGTTATTCCATTCGGAGCACCGTATTGAGATGATGGACGTTTAGCAGCACCGAATCTTGCAGAAGAACCTCCGAAACCTGATGATCGTCCACCGAAACCGTTATGCGATCCTCCGAATCCATTGCTGGCAGGTGCACCGTACTGAGTCGATGGAGCATTGAAAGCACCGAATTGTCCGGACGCTCCGTTCGGTACACCGTATTGTGACGACGGAGCTCCACCGTTCGGTGGCAAATATCCAGGCGCTGGTGGTTCAGCCGCAACGACGGCCAAGACAACCGATAATAATCCAACACTGAAGAATTTCATCTCGATTGTATGGAAACACTTGTTGTTTCTTGTAGATGATGATGTGATGTGTGAATAATACGAGATCGTCTTCGCTTTTTATACAATCCAGCACGTGGCACACGAGACGCATCTTGAAGATGCTCCACATTCACTTTCGAAGAAGCGTAATAATCGCAATACGCACCACGAACGGGGCAATATGTTGAGCGAGGTCATTGCAAGAGGCAGCATATGTGTATCTTGATTTATTGGACGCAATATGTGTACGTTCAATGTACGAGTTTCAAGTATTTCTTTTTTATTGATTATAGATAATTGTATGTTGTGCACGCGGGATTCACTCCACAATATGATCGAATTATTTCTATGTATTTGCATAAAACAATCCACTTAACGATTAATGAAAGGTCGCACTACAGTAGTTATCGAATAATTGTTGTGGAAATCATTTAACTTGACCCAAATATTTGCTTTTTATCAATTAAAACTCTTGATGAAGTTATTATATCAGGTATATATGTGCATTATATATTTTATACTACGTGTAATTAAAAAGCGAAATAATTACCGATGTTTACAACTTTTCTTATTATTATATAAGCATAGACATATTATTACAATTTATTTTTTTAACAGGCCATTATTTCAATATTTTTATAAATTAGAAATAAAAAGCATTTTCTCTATTAAAATCAATAAATCTCTATCAAAAATAATATTTTAAAAAATAATATTCTTCTTAGTTTATAAATTATAGTTTTTATTTATTTAACGATAAACTGATAATTGATCAAAATAATAGAACCTACTAGAAATTACATATATATATATATATATATATATATATATATATATATATATATAACGAATCAACAGTTAATTCATAATAAACAATATATCTACTTAATTATGAAATTAATAAAGATAAAATAAATTATTTGACAATTTAAAAACTATATTAAAATCAAAACAATTAAATTAAACTTCTCAACTTATATTTGGTAAAGTATTTTTAAAAAATCAATAAAATTATTATAAAATAAATTTTAAAAAGCAATTTTTCCACATATCTATACTTGCATATTATATATATATATATATATATATATATATATATATATATATATATAACAATTATAGAAAGAAAAAAATAAAAGATGTACAAATTTCCTCTAACAGTTAATAAACATTGAATGAATATTTTCAAGCATTGTATGTATAAAACGACCCAAATAATGAAAAACAAACATAAGAGCACATTCAAAATCAAATTCACAATATTTTATAATACGATGATTACATCAATGGATATTTCGTAGCATTAGCATATATCTTCCTAGAGATACTGACTGTGATTTGAGTTAGTTACAAAATCGTTGGCATAAAAGAACAAAGAACTGACACCGGTTATTACCAAGCAGACAGAATTCGAGCCGCTAAACATTCAGCACGGAAGACTTTTATAATGGAGAAGTTCGATATAAATATCATATTGTCATTTTTGTAGTCATAATTTATTCGATTAATACACACAAGTTAATTCCATATCAAGTACGATCACCTTATAATAAAACGAATAAAGGATTGTTTTAAAACGTAGAACAGATCAATTCAATTACAATTGGCATGATTAAATCTCAAGTAATTATTATGATATTTGCTTGGATTTCAATCCCATAAATTTGAAATAATATTGTATGATAATATTTCTATATTATAACTTGTGAATTTTGTTTTGTGGTTAAAATAAGAAAATTTAATTATATATATATATATATATATATATATATATATATATATATTAGAAGAAATGCCAAATTATATTTTTGAATCAGATATACTTCATTTTCTATATAAATAAAAAATATCATTTATTAAAAAATATGTATCATTTAAATTTATTATTTTAAATAAAACCTATTACATTTAACGTCTCTCTCTCTCTCTCTCTCTCTCTCTATATATATATATATATATATATATATATATATATATATATTAGGTTGGCAAGTATCTCCCTTCCGCTTTTTTTTTTTTTTTTACATAGCTGCGAAATTCAAAAGACCAGAAGGCGGAAGGGAGATATTTGCCAACCTAATATATATATATATATATATATATATATAAATATATGTATATATATATATAGGTGATTTTTAAGAGTGATAAAAATGTAAATTGATTTCAATGTAAATTTCTAACACGCTTAAAAAAACACCTATATATATAATATAAACGAATACTAAATAAACCTTTGTCAGATGCTATTTGTAGAAACAATTTGTCAAATATTGTCAAACGAGTCTAGTATTTAAAATATTAGAAATAACAAATATGAGCAGAGAAGTAATCTATATAGTAAAAAAAATATATGACAATATGCAAATAAACTTAATTATTCTACACCGATGTATCCTACTTTATTAAGATGTATAACATTCATATTTAACTTTTTTTATTTTAATCTTAGGATTATTTTTTAACCTGTTGTACTTGATTATAAATAACTGCGACAATTATTTCATTTTCAAATAAGAAATTATTTATTTCGTTTTTATATTCTCCATTATCTATTCAAGGATACCATAACTATCAAACTAATCGTAGAAAAAATACACTACCTTAGATAACTATAAGAATATAATTGACAAAGATTAAAATACATCATACCAATTGATCCTTAGGTACAATATTATAAAATGTATAGAAACAGTTATTTTTTTAAAAAAATCTCATCACAAATAATATCAACATAGAACTTAATGTAAATGAACTAAATATTGATGATTACGACATACATATATATATATATATATATATATATATATATATATATATATATATAAATTATATGAACACAGGGGGCAAAAGGGTGGGAGAAAACAACAACTGAAATATTGTAAATTGTAAAAGAACTAATCTTAATAAATAAAATATTAGAAAAAATTAAGACAACAACCTCTTATGTATATCAATAAAATGAAAAATATATTTTACTCATATTTATATATATATTTATATATATATATATATATATATATATATATCATACCAAAAAAGAATAATTTTATCTCTACATATCACTCAACGAAATTTTACCATGATAAAAATTTCAATCTGACATTTATAAATCGATCCGAATAATAGCCATGTTTAAATATATATGTATATATAAAGAAAATAAAATAAAATTAATTGAACTTATATTATCAAATTATAATTGATAATAAATTGTTTTATATTAAACTTACCCTTAAAATATATTTTTGAATCCATCCTTCAACTGATTATTTTAAAAAGCAACATTCAAGACCAACACGACACAATTTATCTAATAGATTTTCTTTATAATAATTTTGTGCATACATATCTATATGTTACACATCTGTAATATAATACAAATGGAACTAAAAGATAATAAAGGATAGTAAATGGTAAAAAAGGAGTAAATGTACGTCTAAACCCTTCAATCTCATTTAAACCCTTATATATATATATATATATATATATATATATATATATATATATGTAATTAATAATTTTGATAGATAACAATAACCTTACAATGTATTTTCAATAAAAATTAAATATTAGTAATTCCATGATAATTACAATTACAATAGTTAGTGACATATACAGTAATTTAATTTTTATAAGATTAGAGTAAATCACTAACAAGTAATATATATATATATATATATATATATATATATATATATATATATATATATATGTATGTATGTATGTATGTATATACGTTATTTATATCATGAATGTATTTATTATTTATCGTTAATATAATGAATTAATCCTATATATTGTCCAACAACATAATGCAATACATAGATCGAACCATTTTGTTTGCTGAAACCTTCTCAATACTTGTTATATTAAAAATATATTTGTACAATTAATGAATATATGTTGAATATTATATATATATATATATATATATATATATATATACATATAGATAAATAGATAGATAGATATACAATATATATTACATACAAGAGAAAATGCGATATTAATTTTATATAAATGTTTAAATTGGTCTGTAATATAATATAATAGATAACTAAAAATGTTTTCGAATTAGATATATTTTTTCTGTAATATATAATCGTTAGTAAGTTCAGCCTATAATAACAAATCCTCTATGTAGAAGATTTAGATGTAATACAGAATTTTTGTTTTGATATTAGGTACTACATGAAATGAATATTTGATTATAACTTGAATATACATTTAAGTTATATAAAGGTAAATGTCCGAAAAATTATATATATATATATATATATATATATATATATATATATATATATATATATATATATATATATATATATGAGAGAGATTAAAAAAATATATGAAGAAAATTTATACAAATTTATAAAATAATACAAGTAGTAACTTTTCATTTTAAAATCAAAAAATAAATTTGCCTGGTTAAAATATAAAAATTTACTTATAACATTTTAATTAATTTTTTTCAAAAAACAGAAATGAATGTTCTTAAATTACTAAAGAAAAATTGAGCATAGTACCATTATAAAACTATGTACGTATTTAAATAAATTATATAATTAATCGCGTTCTCTAATAACAGTACTTTATAACTATTTCACATTTTTTCTTTGATATACTCGTACATCTTCATATAAATAAAATTAATGTTCCATATTTAACTCGTTGAATGCTATAGATATCCTATTATTGAATATTATGGGTTTTATGGGGAATTCTGTTTTTATTTTGTAATAATAATCGAGGATCATTTTAGTACTCCATTTATTAAAACTGTTTACTTTGTAATGGTTTATTAAGGAGCATATTCCTGATTTTTGGTAACTGTACGAATTATATTTTTTCATGATTCATAAACGCCACAAAATTTTTTTATAATGCCTGAAAACATGCGAAAAACAGTTCAATTCACAATGACAATTAATATTCTAGTTATACAAAACATAGAGTACACCTTTCTTTCGAATGTTCCAATGTTGAAAGATTATTTATTTGGGAATATATATATATATATATATATATATATATATATAAGGTATAGAAAGTTTTCTTGATAAATACATGTTTATTATAAAATATATTTCTTGTAAAAAAATACAAAATTTCGTAAGTATAAATATTTATATAAAAAATATTCACTAACTCTACTGGTATACAATATGGCGTTATATAAAAAAATATTTTCACCAACAATTCACATTAAACGCAAATTTTGGCAAAGACTTAATATTAATGTATACAATAAGATTTTTACATTCATATATATATATATATATATATATATATATATATATATATATATATATATAACAATATTAAATAGTTAAATATCTTCAGTTAAACCGAATCCATTACGAAATTAATGAATATAAAGTTCTTTATAAACGCTTTTCAAGTAAGAAAAAACACAAACTTTTTTATTAAAAAAATAGCAAAGATTTAATTGGAAAAGTCAAAAAAGATTAGTAATTGTATCCGCCGCCATTCGCATAACCACCATTTGGTGAATATACACCGTGTCCTGTAGGTCCACGAGGATATCCTCCGGCGGTTCCAGCATTTTCTTCGTAGGACACTTTTGGTCTGTATCCATTAACATCAGCCTCGTATTCTACAATTTGTTTACGACCATCAGGTAACAAAACGTAATAACGTCCTTGTGTGAAATCGCCACGACGAGATTCTCTATGTCCGAAATCAGTTCCGTAAGCATCGTCTTTTACCATATATTCGAATGAGTAGTTTGGTTCCTAAATATCAGTCAAAATTATAGTTAAATACTTTAAACTAGTTTTTATATAAATCTTTTAAAATATGTTTAAATGTATTTACGCATATATACATACATACATACGTACATATATATATATATATATATATATATATATATATATATATATATATATATATATTTTATATATATATATATATATATAATAAAAGTAAAGTAATCTTTGAACAAGAAAGCAAAAAAAAAAATAAAAGCAATGGAAAAAGAGGTAAAGAAAAATATATCGAAAATTAATTAAATAGAAAAAATCTAACCAAAATGTTATGAACAAAATAAAAAAAAATATTTGATGTAGAAGAAAGGAAGAACAAAATTAATTAGTTAGAAATATAATAAGGTAATATAATTAATATAAAAATATTTTTTGAAGGAATAAGATAACCCAAAAAAAATCTAAAAATATAAGAGTACCTAAATGTGTTTTATTAAAAAGAAACATGTGTATAGTTTCTTTTTAATAA
>CP092093.1:11097500-11152500 GCA_029203775.1 Neoneuromus ignobilis | reverse complement strand
ACTTTTACTCTTCAATCAATTATCTATACTTTCATGCCAAATGAAAGAAAATAAGTTTATAACAAATAATTTATATAAAACTGTAATAAGTGTTATCTCTTGTTTGTACACAAAAATTATTATATCCAAAATTTGAAATAAAACAGGTAGAATTTAATTGACGTGCATGAATAAAATATAAATAAAAAATGCACTTTTATTAGAATTTTAGTAAAAGAAAGATATATATATATATATATATATATATATATATATATATATACACGAATGTATGCATTTATTGATACATTTTAAATCATTCGTACTAACACTTCTATTTAGTAAATGAATACATTTTTAATTTACTTCCTACAAACGTAAAGTGAAGTTCATAGCTCTGTCTTGACGTATGAATCATTTATACTATTGTAATTAATACACCTTGCTGCAAAAATTTATATAACTGATCACATAATGAAAGTAAATAAGTAGGAAAATGCCTTCAGAAATTTATACACAAAAAACAATACAAATCATCACAATACGGGTGTATAAATACATTTTCAAACAACTATACTAATTTAAATTGAATTAAAACCTAAGGCAGTAGAAGTAGCAATCTACGAATTTGTATTTTTCTCAACTTTCACTTCGAAATTTATTTAATACATTTTAAGTAATATCATGAAGAATTCCAAATATGAAAAAATCATTTTTTTAATTATTATATATATATATATATATATATATATATATATATATATATATATGAATGTATGTATATATAGCTATATTGAAATACTTATTCTACATAAATATATAGAAAACATTAATTAATATTCAATAATAATACATAAATAACAATGTTACTGAAGCTAATATTATTTTATAAGTTAAATGCCAATTAAATAAATGAAATTTTTAAAGAAAATATTAAAGTTTAGATTTTTATATTTATTTCGTAATGTATTTACATAAAAATATATTATATATATATATATATATATATATATATATATATATATATATATATATATATATATATATATATATATATATGTTTGTATGTATGTATATATACATATTTAAAATTTCAATAATAGTGAATTTTAGATGATCAACAATCTTAATATTAAATAGAACTAAATTCCTGATATTCATGACTAATATTTTAATTATATTATTTTATATTTTCACTAATTGTATTCAAATAAAGAATCTCTGATCTCATGTTGTATTTCAAATTAATTTAATTCAATGAAATATAATAATAAAACC
Source organism: Neoneuromus ignobilis (assembly GCA_029203775.1). Lineage (NCBI taxonomy): Eukaryota > Metazoa > Arthropoda > Insecta > Megaloptera > Corydalidae > Neoneuromus > Neoneuromus ignobilis. The sequence continues at coordinate 11,151,243 of CP092093.1, read as the reverse complement.
TTAGAAATTAATTTAAATTATTAAAATATAGTTCATAAAATTTGATATTTATATTATTATTCAATAAATAAAAAACAGGAATTTTAATAATGATTTTTTTATCACATTTTGATTTTATTCGCATTTCCACTTCATCAAATGAGTTCGGTTTTCAACTCACTAAATTTTTATTTATTTAGATCATAGTGAATTAAATTTCTGGAAAATAAAAGTATTGTTTCTTATATAGTAAGTTAAAACTATTGTTATATATTTATATATATATATATATATATATATATATATATATATATATATATATAGGGTGGCTAAAATGAGATTAAATGGTTTAGATATATATTTACTTGCTTACTATTCTTCATTCTCATTTGGGCCACCCTATATAATTGCATTAATGTGTAATTATTTAAAGATTAAATTAAATACCGTTTGTCTATAAAAAAAAGAATACACAGTTTCAATGAACATCAATTTCAATTCCATATGTTAATATACTATAAAAAAGTTATAATAATATTGTATATAATAAATCTATTATGTTTTTTTCTAGAAAATTTAATTTATTAGAAATAATTACTATTTAAGAAAATATTTTTATTAAATTTAAATATTTATGTACTTTGATGTAATTATGTTTACTTTAATGATTTAAATTTATATATATTTAATAATTCTTAATTAATTTTCAGAGACGATAAATGAAATTTTACCAATAATATAAAAAAATATGATAAATTATTTTATAAAGGAATATGAATTATATACAGAAAAAATCAAAATGTTTTAAAGATTTGATTAAAACTCATGATAAATGTCATAATTGTATAGTGGTATTACAGTTGAATTAATAAATTATATTATTCAATTTATTTCGAATCTATTATTTATCTGCAAATTAATTAAAAAATGAAATATGATAAGGGAAATTTCAGAAAGTTTACAGAAAAAATATCATATTCACAAATGTATTCAACTAATATTTTAAAATGTTTATTTCTAAATAAGATTATCATACAAATCATACCTTCATGATAGCTATGTATTCCTAAAATTTTTATCAATAATTGTAAATAATAACATACGACTAAAATTGGCTATTTACTGTTTTTCACAAAAGAATGACAAAAAATTTAAATACACTAACTGTCAAAATGTAACTAACTGTTTTGATATGAAACAAACCATCGTCAACAACTTATATACCAAAAACCTAAAGATTTCAAACGTATTCCTCCCCCACATAGCAAAAACGATCAAAGCATTCTGCAAATGTAAAAGAATTATAGAACATTTTCATTTTGTGTGTTCATTGTCGTAGATAAAAAAAAGAAAGAAAGATAAACAAATACTCTCACGGACCGACTACAACAAACAGTGAATTTAATAAATTGATCTTTTTCTTTCATTAAATATTTTCTAAGTATTAGAAAAACTAGTGGAGATGTTGATTCCGTGTTAGACGAAGACGATCGTTCGCGTATAAGAATTGATAGTAAAACGTGTCCTCGTCTCATACGAAACGTGTACGTTATTCAAACCACACGTTCACTTTTCACCGATGTTTTACAATTGGATATCATCTTATATTCGTAACCATCAGAATCTTAAATCTCTTATTGCGGTTCACAGTTAAGAACTGTAACACTTTTTTATGTAGCAAGGTCATTTTTCTTCTTAATTGAGCAATTGTGTAATCTTCAGTGTAATAAATATATACGCGAGTACTTGTAATCTATACAGGGACGGTATCGAATATAAAATACAAAAAATACATTTCAGTGGCGAATAATTAAATTATTTTAAAAAGATATTATTTCACTTAAATTTAAATCGGAGCATATGTGAAAGGAAGAATTAATTCAATTTACTTGTATATTTTTTTAACAATAATCATATATCACAAAGAGCGATTGTAATTTTCGAGAAATATTTTTTTAAGAAATAATTAAATAGAATGACATTAACTTTTTTAAAATGATATTAAAAACAAAAATTCCACAATGATGATGAAGTTGAACTTTATTTTAAAATCATCAAGTCAAACATGAAGCTAATATTAAATTAACAATACTTTACTTATAAGCCTAATGATCGTTTTTATAAATTTTCCAATGATATATGAAAGCTATTATACTAATTTATTTGACATTAATGTTTAATTCTTGATACTAAATTCACGTTTATATTATTTAAATAGAAATTTAATTTTATGATCCCCATATATCTTAGTAATTGGAAATTTCATATTCATACTCAATTACAATATATATATATATATATATATATATATATATATATATATATATATATATATATATATATATAGTCAAAATGTATTTTTAAAATAACATTTACATTTGTTTTTTAATTATAATTGATATTATTTTATTTATATTGGTATCTTATTTATACCGTATATTTATTTATTTAAAAATTAATGTTACCCTCTCAACAAAGATCACCAAACAAATTATTTCGGCACGATTATATGTTCACTTTACAAGAAAAAAATCCGATTTATTAATGTCTGAATAAGATACATACAAGTACATTTTAAGGTTTAAAAAATCAAATTAAAGTATAACCGCACTGTTGTCCGAATAAATCAATTACTTATCTGATAAACATGCTTTATCGAAACTCGGGATAAACTGGTTAAGGATTAATACTTAATCAGAAAAAGTATGTCAACCAATTTATCAAACAGTGTCTTCAACTATATATTACATCGACTGAAATCTTTACAAAATGGTAATAATATTTATTAAAGATTTTTACCCAAGACTGGTTTTAAAAACGTTCAAAAGTTCATGCATTTCACATCAAATAAACAAAATAAAAGTACATTGTAATATGTCGCCCATTTGTAAGCCGGATCTGTATTTAAATCATTGAGACGAATCTTCTGTACAATAATGGTTATATTCTTTACAAAAGCATTTTCATTTATGAGAATATTGCCGCAAACGAAATGGAACATCTGAACAAAGAATTTTGCATATTGCTTAATGAATTGCAAACAGTGATGGTTATAATAACACACTAATCAATGGATTTAATGGACAGCACTTTTAACTCAAAATAATTATTGTTATTTGCTTCAAGGTGCTCAATGATACATGAAATTTATTGTAAAAAGGTTTCGACTTGAATTAAATCCTTGTATACATCCTTGATGCAGAATATTTATATATATATATATATATATATATATATATATATATATATATATCAATATATAAACAAAATACTCCACATTCTATTTGATTTTTTAATCTTCATTTATTAATATCAATGAAGCATCAAAATATTTTACAAGTAATAAAAATAACAGACCATACAATTTTGATTATTTTTTTAGGTTCTTAGAGATACATCCATATTTTGATTTCCAAAAAAAATATTACACTGATTTTTTATTATCAATATTTTTATAATCGGCCCGAATAATTTAAATAAGAATGATAATAACAATCGTTAATTATTTATATTTTAGATATCTATATCACAATATCAATATTATTATGTATTTTCAACATTTGGTTTCTTGTAATTAGAAACTTAGAGTATTAATAATGTTTAATATAGATACATTTCATTATTTAATTCATATTATTCTTTCATTTCTCTCAATTTACATTATAAGCGGTATCCAAATATGACGCCTAGATTTGTGTTTTATAAAAAAGAAACTAATACATGTGTTTCTATACATCACCCTTTACACATGTTTCTTTTTAATAAAACACAAATCTAGACGTCACATTTAGATAATCATATATATATATATATATATATATATATATATATATATATATATATATATATATGTATGATGAACTATTTAAATGTAATATATTTTTTAATCTTCTATTTCATTAATTAATGATATTAATTAAAATATTAGTTACAAAGGAAGATATAATTAATTTTAATTTTCATAGTATTCAAAAAAACGAACATTATACCAATATAACCAATTATTATGCTCATAAATGATTTTTCAGTAAAACTAGTTATAATAACAAAGTTAATATTTTTGATACGGTTTAAAAAAATAATTAAATATATATATATATATATATATATATATATATATATATATATATATATATATAAATATATATATACATACATACATATATATATATATATATATATATATATATATATATATACATACATACATACATCTAAATATATATACCAACTTTTTCAATACTATTGAAAATATCATTTTTATAGTTTTTTTTAAGTGTGATAGAACTTTAAATTGAATACCTATCGAAAGTTCTATCTAACCTAAAAAACAACTTTGTATATATATACGTATGTGTGTATGTATATATAAAGGTACGATAAAGGTGTTTTAGAGTAGATAGAACTTTTGATAGGGATTCAAATTAAAGTTCTATCACGCTTAAAAAACATTCTACAATATATATAAAATATAATAATTATTCATGTTTGTATCATGAACAATAAATCATATAATATAGATACTGTAGACCATTATATTAAGTAGATATAATAAAGTAAAGCCTACAATTTTACACACACACAAATATATATATATATATATATATATATATATATTAAAAATATGAAATGATTACAAAAACTAACATACTTTTTATTATTAAAAAAATTGCGTAATGACTAAATATTACTACTTTTGGGTATGGCAGACGTTACCTTAACAGTTTATGATTTAATATGTATCTCGACGTTAGATAATAAACGGTCTTCAACGCCTTGACCAAATGGCAATGAGTCGTGTGTCGAAAATGTTAATTTTATGTACGGTCGGTACACATATGAATGAAATTTATAATCGAGTCTAATTAATCAAATGTAGACCGTATTGTTTTTCCATTGATGAACGTTTATGAAACTTGAAAAATAATTACTTTTCTAATGATTGAATTTGATGGATCTGCTTGCTCGAGTTTAAATAACATGTTTTATACAAACTTAGAGATGATCATTTTTATAAAACATTGACTTATCTATTTGAACTTGAACACATATCTATATATTTTTTGAAATTATCTTTCTCGATTACTATATACATAAAAATTAAATTAAAACGAGTATTTAATATATTGAAAAAAATTCGATATAATTTTAAAAATATTTTACACCAAAAATAACAAAAAAATGGCTTTGAAAAAACCATAACATCAAAATAATAATTTATTCATTATTCCAATTAAATATTTTCAAAATAAGACTAAAATACACAAAACTAAGAATTTCATAAATACATATTGTATTTTTAACACAAACACTTTGAGCGCGTATTTGTATTTTAAATTTTGACTGCAGTTAATAAATTATGATATAATAATTTTGTCTATTTAAAAGTGATTAGCGCTCTAAAGATCTTTTAAGTGTTAGAAAAGCAATTTTAATTATTGCGCCTTGAGCTTCTCAAACAAATACAATGAAAAATGATTCAATATGCAATTGTTTAACAGCATAATTAGTTCGTAAAGATCAAAAATATATCTTCAGGTCATATCATCTTGACAATAACGTATTATTTATTAATTATTAGTATTATTTGTTACATTTTAGATTAATTATATACTACTATGTTATTTTAAATCTCAATTTACATTTAGAGAATAGATTATATATATATATATAATTTAATTAAGCTTTACTACATAGAGTGCACATTAAAAACTATAACATGATATTTTACAAGACGTCATTTAAAAATAGACAACAGAACCAAAACTGAACGCATCGATGATGATACACTTGTGTGGGCACAAGTATTACTTAATTACACCTGAGGAATGTGAAGAAACATTCAACGAACTCACTAGTCTATATATCACAGAAGATGATTAGTTATCCTAAATTATATTATTTTGTATTGCTTCCTTTCTAAACCAATTTAAGATTAATCTTCGAACGAACATCGTTCTTTTACTATACTAATACTAAACGGCTTCATAAAATTTTAATACATTTAATTAAATACGATAATAGAATCGAAATGAAGGTACATCAAATGTCACGAAAATAACAAATTTATATTGATTTAAATATCGATTATTTATTATTTTTTTATTGCTTTGAATGGATATTAAACTCTTATATTTAATATTTGACATTATAAAAAGCAACATTAATTAGACATTTATATATATATATATATATATATATATATATATATATATATATATATATGTATATATACTTAAATATAAAATTAAAATATAACTGTATATTTCAAGAATTTATTAATTATTAAACAGATTTTTTCATTAATTATAGTATAAAGTTGATATCTTTTTTAAATAAATCGAAAAAAATGTACATAAAGTAAATTTTGGAACATTTTTAATAAAATTAAACCATAAAATGTATTATCAATTGTTCTGCAATTTTTTACAATAAAAATTCAACTATTAAAGTATATATTACTAAAATTTCATTACATGTTAATATAATTTTTGAAAAAATAATATAATTTTTATATAATTTTTAAAAAACATATAATATAATTTTTGAAAAACTAAATCTTAATAAATGATATTACTTTGACGATATAAATTTCTTTCTATAAATTGCTATTCAATAAGTCATTCACTTTTATTTTAAAAAAAATAAATAGTAAAAATTGATTAAATTAAGTTGGAATAAAATCAACATAACTTATAGAGAAATATGAAAAAATTAAATGAATTACATAAATTAAAAAAACAGCTCTGGCATCTAAATTCAACATCAACTTCTTTAACTTAATTGCAGCACAACATCAATTAAAACATGGAAAATAAGGGAGAATTCTAAATATCTACAACTACACTAACAAAACCATTGTAATCAACATTTAGTTAAAACATTCAAAGTAGAAACTATTTATGTGAAATGAATGTAAAATTATAATATTAGATAAATGAAATTAATTCAGCAACATAATATGATTTTATAATTTTAAAAATTGGTCTTAGCAAAAAATAAGTAAGAATTGATTATAATTTTTTTGTAGTATGATTATTTTGTGCAAATTCGTTTGATTGATATTGATTTTTTTCTTCACATATGTATATATATATATATATATAGATAGATAGAGAGAGAGAGAGAGAGAGAAAGAGAGAGAGAGAAAAATGTTCTTTCAACTCGTCTAATATTTTATTCATCTAATATATTTATTAAACTGTACTACTAGAAATACGACTATAATATAATTATTTAATTATTAGACAATTTATTATAGTAGATATATTTGAAAAAAATCTTCAAGAGCATTTATACAAAAGGAAAATCAGAACAAATAATTTACAACATTCATAAAAATAGTATTATTGTATTTAAACTATTTTCATGAAATTGTTCCTAACGATACTTAGAGACTATATACTTAAATAAATTCATGTTAACTGTACATGTTTTTTCTTCAAAAAAGATAAATTACGTCTATTATTTTTCAATATGTATCGTTTACATACAATTGTAAAATAGAACAGAGTGTAAACGATGTCAAAATTAAATAAAAATATTAAACGACGTTCGCTTGCAATTTCTAACACGATCGTTCCAATAATTTCATAACAAGTCGTAAAATTGAAACCCGTAAATCCATCAAAATCATTGAAAAAAAAAATAATCGCGATATTACTACATCCATCACTTGTGAAATATGCACCAGTTTGTGAAGAAATATACATATATCCATACATACATTTATACACATTTTACACACATGTATATGCATGTGTGTGTGTGTGTATGTATGTGCATTAAATATCCATACTAGGTTTGAAATTTGTTCGTGACCATACTGCACTACAACTTGTACTCGCACACATCTCTACACACATCATCTCAAGGTTCATGTGTACAATGTTTAAAAGCGTTTTTCTCTATGACCATTTCACGTAACATTTTGTAAATTAATAGATACATATCGTGTTAGATTTCTTCATTAAGAACCATTGTATATTGTCGGTTTTCAAAAAAAGTCCAGTGTGATAAAAACCTATATTTAAATAATGTTGTATAAAAGATCTGTAACAGATCTGATTCGTAGTTAATTATATGTTCTATCCGTATGTTAAAATTAAAAAGGAAATTACCGATGGTCATTTGGAAAATAATAACATACTACTGTTATTGATACATAAAGAATAATAATGTATTTCGTTTGATAATTTCATCGTTATTTTTGTTCCTATTACTATTATTTATAGATATTATGACATATTATTAAATACATTGTTATTAAAAAAATGTAATATATATATATATATATATATTAATTTAAAATAATAATAATAATAATTAACAGTAATAAATTTATTAAAACAAATTAAAAATGTATGTTTATTTAAAAAATCCAATGTTATAATTAAACTATTTGTATATGTGTATGTATATTTATACAATATATATATATATATATATATATATATATATATATATATATATATATATATATATATATAGTTGAGTAATATATAATTCAAATAAGTGTATATTTTCTAATATATGGTCAAATATGTTCAATCACGATTCATCATAAATTATTTCAATGCTTATTTGAACTCTTAAATCATCTGCACGACGCGTCTACAGAATACATTTAAATTAATTTCAACTGTAACTCAGTATCTTTTGCAATGATTTTCAATATACTAAAATGGTTTTCTTTGAAACATCGCGTGCTCTCTTAACAAAATATAAATTATTTAAATATGGTAATTGGTATATATATATATATATGTGTGTGTGTGTGTGTGTGTGTGTGTATGTGTGTGTGTGTGTATGTGTGTACATATACATATGTAATAACTCAGAGAAACATAAAAAGATACACTCAAATAAAAAAAGAAAGGAAATAAATGAATTTAAAAACAAATATGAATTATAAATGTCATAAGAAGAATAAAGTCTAAATTGGAAATAAATATAAAATATTACAAGAAAAACATCGATAAAAAAAACAAAACTTATTAACTAAAGCACTGAAAATTATATAAAAATCAAAAAAAAATATCGATAGAACAGGAAACATAAGGATGTTAAAAAAATTAATAGAAATTAAATGAAAAAAAGGAAACAGATTATTGAAAACTGAAGAATTTCGAAGATAAATTTACTCAGCAATGGATTACGAAAAGACAAAAAGAAAAGGAAAAACATTGAATCTATTTAAACTCTTTATTCAAACTGTTCTCAAAATTTATTCCGCAACATTAAGAAATATTTTTATAAAATACTCTTTACTCACACACACAAACACACACACACACACACACACACACACACACACACATATATATATATATATATATATATATATATATATATATATATATATATAATCATCATCATTTTCATGGGCTCCACATTCCAGTCTCAGGCCTCTATGACAATACAAGCTCAATAAAAGCCTTTCTTGTTAACGATTTTTGACAGTTTTTTTTACAAGATGAGGTTGTCAACCTTATGTTCAACCTTCGTAAATGAGGAGGATTATTTATATATATATATATATATATATATATATATATATATATATATATATTTATTAATAACAACTACTGAAAACACGCTGAATATTTATTTTTAAAAGTCATTTATTTTCATCTCATTGCAATCAATAAGATATTAAAATGTTATTAATTATAATTATTTAAAAAAAATAAACAATAAAAATTATTTGTTGGGCCCAACAAATATAAGGAAATCAACAAAGAGGCAGATTAACAAATGGAATAAACATATTAGAGATTTTATTATAAATTTGTAAAAAGAGGTAATAAATCGTTTTAAAAAAAAGAATGTGAAAAAGACATTTTCCAAGCAATGTAGTGAAAATAAATAATAACTACAATTATATGCATGTACAGATAACTTTTTGAGATAACAAAAGTTAGAAGAATTGTCTTTATTACAATTATTTTTTAAAAAAATCTTATTTAAAAATTTTATTTTTTAAAATTTATTTTTATTTTTTAAAATTTACTTGAAGAGTAATTACTTTTGTAATAATTGAATTTAATCGATATATAGTTAACTACTATTCCTTTGAATTTAAACAGCTTACTTTATGCAATTTTAGAGATGAGCATTTTTTATAAAATTCTATTTTATATATTTGATCTTAAACACATACTTTTTGAAATTATCTTTCATAATACATGTGTGTGTATACAGAATGTTTTTAAGCGTGATTGAACTTTAAATTGAATCCCTATCAAAAGTTCTAACCAAAACACCTAACCTAAAAAAAACACCTTTACATATATATATATATATATATATATATATATATATATATATATATATATATATATATATGGGCTTTATGATGTGATGTAATTATATATATATATATATATATATATATATATATATATATATATATATATATATATATATATATATATATATATATATAAAGTATGACAATGTGTGTAGAAATACATATTTTATCCAGATGTTTAATCGTATAAAAAATAAAAAGTATAATGTCTCAATAACGTCAGTGAATGCAAAATTCCTACGCGAAGCTTCCATAAAAAGAATAATATATGCGTGCATTCTCGAGATACGGAGACTAAAACAATGCTGTTTCTTCAACAAGTAAAAAAAATCTTAATATATAGAATAATAAATGACAAAATTAATGGAGTCATATTTTAAAGCCATTATTCAAATCTTAAATGCATTTGCATATACATACATACATCCTACGCACAAGAATTTTTTATATAAATATCTTTCATCTAATATCTTAATTACAGAGGTTGTCACCTTGAAATATTATATCAGAGAATAAAATCAATCAACTGTAAGTCCGGGATATGATTATAGATATTGTATATAGCTATTACCTTTAAAAAATAAGACGTGTATAAATATTAAACGAAAGAAAAAACAGTTCAATATTTCAATCATTTGACATGGTCATCGATAATTACATGTGGGTGTTATGTGTGAAGGTTTTTTTATTCGTATTATTTTCCATGTGTGTTCTTCAATAGATTGATGTACAAACAGAACGTTATAGTTTTTGCATTCCTTCATGCTTTTGATTTAAATTCGTTTTACTTTCTTTAACCTTGCGTTCATACGATCGAATATATTGAAAATATCAATTATTTATTTGAATAGTGTAATTTAAACATTGCAACATGTAATTTTAAATTATTTTCTTAAATTGATATGTATGAGTATATTAATGCAATGTTAATGTTTTCAAATATAAAATAAAATTAACAAAAAGAACTGTACGCATTTTCAACATCTTTTGTAAGAGATAATTAAAAAGAAAGAGTACATGAAATACTTCCAAGTAAATTAATACTCACACTTTAACATAAGTAAATATTAAAACGAATTAAAGAACAGAATATAAATTTGGATGTTTGTTTATGTAATAAGTATATACATATACATATATATATATATATATATATATATATATATATATATATATATATATATATATATATACAAATGATGAATTTAATTAATTCTAATATTGTGCATAATCCCTAAGGATTGTAATCTTATTTGAAATAATAGTATTAATATAAAATAATAGCTTACTTTTTAACAAAAGCTTTGATTATTATAAATAATTTTCATTAACTAATTGGTAATATGGTAAAAATAATTCAAGGCAAAAAAACTTACCTAAAAATAAACTAATAATCAAAAAAATCAGTTAATTGAAAATGAACTTACTATTAATTTTGTTATATCAAAATAAGAAAAAATTATGAATTTTTTTATTAAACTGTTGTAATAAAAATTATTGCACATCTTTGATATGGCCATAAATTAACTGCTTATAATTGATATTAAACTTATTGCTAATTAAATTTCAAAAATTAGGTAACAATTTTATCTCATAAAAATTTATAAAAATAATTATCATAAAAAATTAAAAAAATATTATCAAATCTCTATTTGCACATTTTATTATTCTATTTCTTATTTCGTATTCAAAATTTATGTATCAAATGAATATAGTGATAAATATTAATACTTAGAGATGGATTTGTTGAATTCACAAATATTAACTATATTTTTCGATACTTGTAACAATTATTTTTAATCCTCAGTGATCATCTTTAAGCTCCTATTTAACAAATTCGCTACACATATAAAATAAGACAATGTTATGATCACATATAAGAGAAACAAGTTTAATATCACAAATAAGATAACCAATTTTAAAACAAACCAACATTTTTAATCTAAATAATTTTAAAAATAAAAGTGATGTTTAATTAACAATAATATTATAATTAATTACCAATAATGTTTATTTTAAATGAATCTCATTATTAACTAAAAAAATTGTATGTGATATAGATTTTATATATATATATATATATATATATATATATATATATATATATATATATATATATATATATATATATGTATATAATCATGAAATATTTCAATACAAAGAACATGTCGATCGCAAATTACAGTACATGATTAACAACATTATAAATTATAAGTTGAAGTAAATAAAACCGTTTAATCACCTGAGCAGCGGTTTATGATCAACTATTAGAGATGAAATTACCTAGTTGCTACACTTCTTATTGTGAATAGATGCATTTAAGAACATAGTAAAGAACATAGTAAATGATATGAAATTCTTAAGTGAAACGAATTAATTTTCACATTTCATTTACATAACGTTCATTATTTTTTATATAAATTGTTAACATTCTTCAATAACATATTTTCGATAAATAGTAGTTTTATTATGAAAGAGTAAAGAAAGTTGTATACAAGATTTTGAAAAACGATGATTTTTTTAATCATAGCATAAATATTAGAATAACTTTTTATAATAATCGCACATTCTTTTAATTAAATCATAATAAATAATACTTTATGAATATATATATATATATAACATTGTAATATTTCATAGTTTTTTATGTTTGTTATAATATTAATAATATTATTTTAGTAACAAATTAATTTAATCCAATAATTTCAATAAATCACATTTGAATTAAGTAAATATTGAAATAAACATAATTAGAAAAAAGTACTATCAGTCACAAATATAAATTTATTCCAAAAAAATTGGTTTGAAAAGTCTATTAAATACTGGAATCATATTAAGATATTTGACAACTAAATGTGATTTTCACACGTTGATTGTATTTTAATCATTGTATTAATTGTTAACTGAATGTTACTTGCAATATTTTTATTAAAAGTTTTTCAATTACTTTTTTAACAAAAAAAATCTTCCTGTTCTATATGATTTTTATAAAAATGTTCAATAATAGTCTATAGTTCATTTCTGTCTAATGAGAACTTTCATAGTCATACAATTAATTAAAAAAATGGAATAAAATGACTTATTAATAAAAGAAAATAATAAAGAAGTAAATCTTGAGGATATTGTAATATTCTCACGACTACCTGACAAAACATTTCTCAAAGGTAGTTGCATATAATAATATATTAAACAAAGATTAACCCTAAAGACTTAAACATAAGAGTTACATATAGCAAATGGACTTAAAGGTATTGAAACAATTTAAATTTTAAACCATTACATGTATAATCTAATTAAGGTTACAACATAAAATAAATGTAATTAATATGTACAAATGAATGATGTAAGTTATGATAAAAAATCTTTTGTATCAGAGTATATATATAAGGAAAAAATTGTAAGCGAATAGCGTCTCAATCAATGTTTTTGAAATGAAGTAACATTACTACACTGCAGATTTACTCACATCCCACAGGCGTAATGCAAGATTGAATCTTATAGAATAATTGATACGTTTGCGTGCTGTTTTTGCTAAATGATGTAGGATGTATGATGCTAATGTATTTAGCTTGAAGCGAAATCTGATTTTGTTGTAGTACTTTGTTATAAACGACTTATTATAAGAAACTATTAAATTAATAACATAAACAATCATCTGTTTTAAAAATAAACATTTTTTATCATTTAACTTCTTGTATAATTATTTTTTTACTATACTTATTTTGGAATATTCATATTTAATTTTATTTCAGTACTCATTACAAAATATATAAAAATATACAATAAATAAGTATCATTCGAAATAATAAATAAATTTTAATAAAATTAAAACAAAAGAAATCACCAAAAATAGTGTACATTCATTTTCAACGTATTTCAATATAACTTATTTATTATTAATATTTAAATTATATATAAACTGTACTCAATTACAAACATAATTAAAGACAGACCAAATGAGTAGTGTTTAATTAATTCTATTATATAATTTAAACAGCAATGCAACAAATAATAAAAAGTACAAAACGCATATTTCCACGTATGACTGAACATCAACCGTTATGTTACTCATCCGTGTTACGATTCTTTTCAATTCTACAAATCATGTACGAGTACTTCGTTGTGCAATAATCACTACTTGAATACAACTTGTTATTGATTTATATCCGATGCGTCAGTAAACTGGACAGGTTTTGATTTAATGAGATTTATTAGAAATTAATCTTTTGTTACGTTATGTTTCATTATTATCGTGTGTAAATTTTACACTTCTAATATGCACATATCCACATGTATCTATTATAAATTCACACTCATTCAACATAAATATAAATATACACTTTCACACAATATTCATAAATATATATATATATATATATATATATATATATATATATATATATATATATATATATATATATATATATACCTAACCTCTAAAATCCTCTTTCAAAATTTTAAACTATTTACCATCCTTCTCTTAACAAATTTTAAATAGAATCCCTAATACCCAAATCTCACCTATTCTTATATTTTTTTCATGCAATTATCATTATTCATCTTTTCCTGTAATAAATAAAAATATTTTCATAAAAGATTGTTTAATAATTATAATATACAAATTTTGATTAAAAATATATTTAATTTATATTGTATATACTTTACTTCCTTCCTTTCAAACTCTTTTTCTTCATTTCATACTCTTGTATTCGACATATATTTTCCCAAAATCACTTAAAATCTTTTTCCAAGTAAATTTCTTGTTGATTTCAAAGAATATTTAATTAAATGATCAATTAGAAAATGTATCTGGAAATTTCATAAAAAAACTATGATAAAATCAAAATTGTTTATTACTTTTAACTAATTAAAGTAAATGAATTGATATAAATCGAGAAGAAAATATCAATAATGAAATATTTTATAATATTACAATATTTCATAAAATATTCAATAATCATTTTATACCGATGCTAATTTGGTGAAGATGCTATCAACATTTACATGCTGCATTATGAAAAGTGAATTTGCTACAGAACTAAAGTGAACAAATATATCATTATTTTTAAAATGTATTTTTTTATTTAAAGAAATTTTCATTATAATTAATAAATTATTCAATATTCATTTTAATTATTTTCTGATTATCGAAAACATTTTTTTACATATGTATACATTTTATGAATTCCTTTTAAGATAGGCGACATTCATAAATATAATAAAAAAAGTGATATAGGTTATTTTTTAAATGCATTTTCAATTAATTTAATGTATTAATTTTGATAACATCTATTTTTTAATTTTGGCAATTTTATTTTTACACAATTGTATCATATTTATTTGTGATTTTTAATTTCATTGCAAAACAATATAATTAGTTTAAAAAGTACTTCATAATATTTCATACATTTCTTAATATTTAATAACAAATAATAATTAATATTATACTTTTTAAAAAAATAAATATAATAAAATTTTCACACGTAACAAAAAATTAATGTTTAATACAATATTCTCTAATCATACAATCTGCTTCTAAATATTTAATAATAGAAAAATATAATTGATATCATTCATTTTTGCTCCATCATCTAATATTAATCATCTTTGCAATCATTTATCTATATATATATATATATATATATATATATATATAAAATGAAAAATTTAAAATAATTATAACATTAAACATAAACCTCCCACACGTAAATACGCAAGTCATTATTGCAGGATGTTCGTGAATATTCAATTATAATCAGATAAAGTATCTGATCTACTTACTGACACATATATCTGATTAATATCATTGCATCATCATAATTTATTAAAACTGGAGTATTTCGCGGTTGCATTTTACTTTCAACGATGATGTACTTCACCAGTACACGTACGTGTATTCATCATCTTTTTTTTTAAAAAAAACTCTACATGCTTGCATAAATTTGTATTTAAACCCATCATTATGAGATGTTCGCTTTGTCGGTATGGTTCGCAATTAATCTAGTTTTAAAAATATTCACGATCTATAGTATGTTTATATATATATACTAACATAAAAATTTATTGTCTTAGCAAATGCTGTAATTGATTTCAGTCGTTCTTTATTTTTATTTATTACGTATGAATTATCACGAGTTCTGGTTTAACAAATTGTTTGCGATTAGTGAGATTTTTAAAAAGTTATTGAAAATATAATTTATACCTCTGTATAAACGCACACATAAACATATATATATATATATATATATATATATATATATATATATATATATGAATTTGTATGTAACATTTTATAAACAACAACCTAACAATTACCTTACTATCTTATTTTTTTTATTAAAACACCAGTCTTCAATGAATCATTAGACTTAACTCACTAAATGTAAAATATCGACATAAAAAATATCAAAAATCGACACTAAAAAGCATCTATGTTCAATTTTTTATCTTAACATAAATAAGTAATCATTCAAATAAATATATAAATCTTAAATTAAAAAACTTTTAGTAGAATGTGCTTAAAAAAAGTATATATACAAAGCAATATTAATGAAATTTGGAAACATTTTTTAATAGATCTCGTTTTTATTTCAATATTTTTAAAAATGTTACTAGTAACTTTTAAACGTCTTTGATTTTTCACACATTTCCAAATTATAAATGTAAGAAACATTTAATACCACTTTTCAAAGTTTTTAATGTTTCATTTCATTTTGGAATATTTAGTAATTTTTTTTTTTAAAAATTTGTAATACTATTTACTTATTATTTCTTTTTTTTATATATCATATGTGTTTTAATCACTAGAACTTGATTTTCAAAATGATAGAGAATTATTTACTCACTATTTTTATTACCATTGGATATTTTTTTTTTAATTCTATTTATTAATTCTATGAAATGGGTAACAATGAAATATTTTTCAACTGTAGAAAACATTTTGAAATAATATATTAAATATATATTTTTTTTAAAATGAATCTATTTTATAACTAATCGTTTACATGTTTATTACTTAAATAACCTTAGTTATAATTTTAACTACAATATTTACACACACACATTTATATATATATATATATATATATATATATATATATATATATATAATTGCAATAAAAACAAAAATAGGACACAGATCATTATTCTATAAACTTAATGCATTATTGGTAATAAACATGTATAAAATTTATAATATTAATTTATATATATATATATAGTATTTCTATAAAGACTTTTTTAAATATTCAAAAATACCATAAAGTCGATCGTAGTCAATAATTTAATATATGTTGCATAATTATTGATTCCTTTCAATAAATAGTAAGATTAATTATTCCATGTAATAAATAACAAACGCCTTAAAATGATTATGTGATGGCATTTCATACAAACTTACTTTCCTTTTTCATATATTTTCATAATAGCTTGATGATTAATTTTGGTTTAAAAACAAACATGTCCTCGAAAGAAAACTATTTAACAAATATATATTATTTATTAAAAATAAATGTGTTTTGTAATCAAAAATTATTATTATTTATTCATCTCTCTAATGATCGAAAAAAATGAAAAGAGTATAAACATATGGCATATACTATTTTATATTTTTCTGAATTATCTGAAATCGTTGAATTATTTTAAGGTTAAAAATCTGTAAATATATTCTCTAAAACTAACCAACATTCAAGTAAATAAAAAAATGTATATTTCCTGTGTATATTTTTAATTGTTTTTAAAATTATCGAAAATCCTTGAATTATTTTGACATAAAAGATACTTCATAAAGAAGACTCTTAATATAATTCTTACAAATATAAACAAATCATGTCTGGTTTTATATCAACAACGATTCCAATTATTTTATCGTAAATTTCCTAAACCCTGTAATATATTTTTCGAGTATTAAACACAAATTCAATGAATACAATATTATTTAATATACTGAGAAAACAATGACACAATACCTGAAACTATCCAACATTTAACATTTCAGAACTTAATGATATCTTGTATTTCATTGAAGTAATACTACAAATTATATAAGACATTCATCTTCTTCACTAAATCGTTTAAACTTTAAATCTTGTAAATTGACACATTAATAATGGCTACGTGAGAAATATGTAAATGTAACAATAGCAAACGTTAAGAGTATTTTGTTGTGAATATCTTACAATCGAAATTCTCAAAATAGTTCCTTGTTGTAATCTAGAACACACATTTCAATTATCTACTACAATTATTATTTAAATAACAGATTTGTTTCCTTTTAAAATTAATGCAAATAAATGCAAACGAGCTCATGATATGATTTATAATTCTTGTTATCAATTTGATTTACATATTTATTCGATATTTTAACTGAAGTGACAACAATTAATGATTCGTTATTTTTATAAAAATATCTTTTAAATATCTCAACAATCTCATTTACATATATATATATATATATATATATATATATATATATATATATATATATATATATATTATATAAGTACATTATATATATATATATATATATATATATATATATATATATATATATATGTATGTATGTATATTACATATAAATCTTCGAATTTTATACAAATAAAGATTAATCATGCTATTTGAAATGAAAAAAATTATCTTAATTTTCAATTATCTTAAAATTATCAAAGTTAAAAAAATATTTCGATTTGTAAGCCTAAATAATGTTATTTTTTAAAAAAAAAGATAACAGATTAACATGAAGATTTTTTTTATGAGTTTTAATAAGACACACTATGCTGCTGTGACCACTTTAAACTTTAAGTAGGTATTTGTGGAGTGCTAACAAACAAACTATTCAACAAAGTTAAGGGGTTATACGCAATTAGAAATTTCAAAAAAATTGATTTTTTACATTTTCGGAATGCAGTATTAGAATTCTAAAAATATGAAAATTTAAATTTATATTGCTAATAAACCCGATAGTTTAATAAATTTGTAAAAAAAGTTAACTATATATATATATATATATATATATATATATATATATATATAATTTAAACGCATATATTTGTTTGATCTCAAAATAGTGTTTATCAAGTCGGTGATCTATAATGATATTTCAGAAATGGCTGAACTGTTAATTAAGTAATCAAATTTTAATTAAAAATATTATTCCTATTAAATATTGAAAATCAAGGAATAAGGTTAACAAAAAGTTATACGTATATTTTTTTTTGTAATTTGGAGCGAAAATTTTAGTAAAAAATGAAAAATTTTCTTAAAAATACGCCATTTTGTAAATAAATTCATGAATATTAATTCTTTGTGTTCAATACCTGCATATAATCTATCCTTTAAAAGAATTGAATATTTTTTGATTTCAAAATAATCCAAACACCGCCGATATAGTTAGAATCACCGCCAAGCGCCTTTTTTGAGGTCGTTCAAAACAGTTTTGTCTGCAGGAACGGTGCACTTCAATATTTTTTTATGATCGACATGTTATTTTATTCTTGAAAGTAGGATCTATTCAAATAACCATAATTTGTAATTGCAAAATAAATACTGTTTCTAAAAAAATTCCTAAAAAAACGTCGTTTTTGCGCCTCGCAAGTGCGTATAACCCCTTAAGCGAAATTTAGAACAAGTGATATGAATATTAACAATAAGTTCTAAAAAGTTTCGACTTTATTATGAATGAATTACAAGCTACTGTAGAAAATATTAATAAAAATATTGATAAAATAGAGATATTACTAATTTATATTGCTAATAATTAAATCCAACCCTGTATAATATATTAACTGTATATAAATTAATAAATTCTAAAAGTTGAGTAGATAAAGGAACTATATATATATATATATATATATATATATATATATATATATATATATATATATATATATATATATACTCATATACCACCTATTCATATATTTGTAGTATGAGAACAGTTACAAATTATAGACTATTTATCACGTTCTATTAATTAATACAAATATAATGCATAATTTAAAAGTCGTTTATATGTTGAAAACTCATATTTTCGTCGTTAGTTAATTAAGTAATTAATTATTTGATAATTAAAGACTTACTTTATCTTCATCTATAATTATTAAATATTAAATTTCATTTACAAAATCACACAAGAGAAGGTTAACAACGTGAAGTTCGATACGATACATTTAATTTTTTTTGTACATTTTGCAAAGATGCAAGAAAGAAATGCATTCAAAATTAATACATCTTAAAAATATGTCAATAAATAAATTCATGAATATTAATCGTCTCAAGACAGATTGTGAAATACAAACATAAATATTATATATATATATATATATATATATATATATATATATAAAATATTGGTTTTATGTTTTATATATTTCAATAATAAATTTTGCATTAAAAATATCAGTTTTCACAAGTTGACATTCCCAATACATGCATACCATAACATATTTTAATACAAACAAATATTTTTAGAATAATTGTGAAGTATTAAAAAAATTGTGTCATGGAAGCAATCACGAAAAAATTCTTAAGTTATTTAATGAATGCATATATAAATTCTAATTATTGAATCACGAACGAATATAAACATTAAAATCATTGATATTTCTCTACTTGCTTGAGCAATTATAGTAACTGTTGAAGCACACTACTCGTAAATACATTATAGTAACCGTTTATTTCAATCGTTTATACATTTAAGGAAATATCGTTTTGCATGCGTGTATTTCATATCGAAAACGAATGTTAATAATAACGACGAATTCGCAAAATGTAGGAGGTAGCACATTCAAAAAGTTCGTATCGTTGTGCAATAAATAATGTGTTTTTGTCCTTGTTAACATTTTTTTTATTCGAGATTGTTTTATATCAACATTGTTCAAATCTCTACAAAAGATAAGCGATATGATTTATCTGTGGGCGTGCAAAATCACATCGTCTATATCTGCAGGCGATCATAGCTGATGTTCAAATAATGATAGACATGCAATCTTAATGTGCTCCAGATTCAATAACTCTTGTAATATTTATGAAGACATTTTTAATAAGCCTATAGGTACACGAGCAATCAAATATAAAACACACTTACTCGAGAAGTCGATTAGAACTCATGGTAATCACGTTCCTTAATTAATTTAACAGTATGATTTGTATGCAAACAATAGGATACGATTTAATTAAAATTTTTCAATTTGAAATTTACACAATTTACACAGAGTTGGATTAGGCGTTTTATAATATAAACAACTATATATAATCAAATATATTTTTATCTTTGTTTAACAGTTTATTTTTGACCCTCTTAAAAACACAAAAGAAACATGAAGTACATTGTTACTGGAAATAAAATTATTTTTATTTACTATAATCCGTTTTTTAAAGAAAAAAATAGAGTAACGTCACTCGGAATCACAACAAAAAATAAAAATCACAAATCAAAGATAAACTATTTTTTAAAAGTTATAAAAAAATATTAATTGGTTTTGAATCAAAATACTCTTACTAAACAATAAAACATATCTTAAACTGTTTAAAAAAAAACTATTATGAAATACATATCGAAAAAACTTAGGTGTGAAATCCAATCGTACTTGAGGAACTCTTATTTCTAAGATTGAAATTAAAAGTGCATAAAAAAGTTTGAAAATAATTTGGATACTTCAATAATTTTAATTTCAAAAATAAAAAAATAGTGATATAGAGATATTAATAAAATTCTATAGTGAAATTCAAAAGGATTATATTAAAAAAAATTGTTTTATTTACATATCCCTAAAAGACAATCAGGATAAAGAATTAAATTTTACTACATGTAATTTAAAAACAGAAATTTAGTAAAAAATGCAGTTAAAATTGAGTAATTTAAATAAACAGAACAAGGATAAATAATATATGTTCATAATAAATTTATAAATAAAGTATAATAATCATATCATATATTAATGATTAGAAAAATATTGTATATTTAATATGTAATACAATTAATAAATTATGTAATTACCTTATATTTATATATATATATATATATATATATATATATATATATAAGTGTGTGTTTATGTTTATAATCAATTACATTTGTATAAGATTGTGTAGTTAACAATTTACTTTGTTCAAAAGAATACATACGTCTAATAAAGTAGAACATATAATTTACTTTCAATCTCATTTTTCCATTATAGCGTCATTAGATACAATATAATATGTTTGTCATGAAGTAACTCTTACATTTTACAACTAGAACAACAAATCCGATGATACAATTGATTTTTTTTTAAAAAAAAACATAGATAATTTACTTTCTTTGTATAATAAGATCTGTGAACTGATACAATTTCTCATAGTGTAAAAAGGATTTTTAATAATGAGGCAAAAAAATGTATGAGAAAAATGCATGAGTATCGATGAGGAATATCTATTTTTTAACATTTGAAGCCAAATTATAATTTTAATTGTTTCTTGTTGGTAAAAAGTTATATTTAAAAGTTAATGACGAAATAACATTTGTTCAAATAAAAAGATTTTTTAATTCAGAAATATTTCAATCAAACAAAAAAATTTCGCAGCTATGTACAAAAAAAAAAAAAAAAAAAAAAGGAAGGAGTTTCTCTAATTTTAAATCAAACAAATTTTTCTTTTTAATTTGTGTGATATTTAATAAATACAGAATTTAAAATTGTAATTTATTAGTTTTTAATGTTATAATTATCAATGTTGTTTATATTTGAATGTTAAGTATAAAAATTAATAATCTATTAATTCAAATTCTTCTAAATATTTGAACAGTCTAAATTGCCTAATAGAGATTAACTATTTTTCGTAATTATCAGTATAAATATATTTTTGTTTAAATAACAACGTTCTTGTTTCACATAAAATTTGTTCAAAGTCCTTTTAAATCTATACACCACGGATCACAAATTTTATATTAAATACTCACTAACAGTACATATCAGACAAACAATAATGTTTAACAACAGTTTACAATAATTCATTTATAGGAAAATATTAATTTACACAAATACATCACCGAAACGTAATTGTAAAATGAAATAATTTTGAAATTAATTTCAACTTTTACATTTTTCCAGTTAAAGAAATATTCGAGCATTTGTATATTGCGATTTCATTTGACTTGTACAAAAATGTTCAAACATTGCATTACCTTAACTCGTTATAACTTACAAAAAATTAATGCATTTCCCAAATCCAACGAAATAAATAATTTCGAAATAAAAATAGTCATATTTATTCATTCTTTTCCACATATTATATTCAATCCAAACATCAGTAATGAGGAAAAAATAAATTCTCTTATTTAATTTAAAATAAAAACATTAACAACATATTTTTTAAATATCCAGTAATATTTATTCTGACAATATAATATTAATATACTATATAATGATGTTTTTTTAAAAAAAGCTATTAAAAGGCATGAAATTTGTAATATATATATATATATATATATATATAGACACAAATAAAAATCATAAATTGAATATTAAAAATAGCTGCATATTAATTTTAAACATAATAATAAACATAAAAGTGTAACAGTTCTAAATAATTGAATATGTTGTATAATGAAACAATATCATAATTAATAGTTTATGTTAATTTCCATTCTTTGAATTTCCCTTAAAGGGATATTCGTCTTCATTAATTTCCAGTTATAACAATAATATATAATTTTTAATATACACCGTGCAATCATCTTAACAATTTACGTTTCTAAATTGTATAATAATAATTAACTTTCAACTGATATATGGTACATTTTATATGCATTTGTGTTGAAATATATTTTACTATTAAACAATATGTTTGGAACATAAACAATAAAATTATATAGTACTTAAAAAAGTCAAAATTTTAATTAAATACAGTTTAAATTTTAATAGTTTCTCTAAGAAACTTAAATATCAAACTAATTTATTGTTATACGCTCTTATAAGCTACAATACAAATATTGGTTTTCGTCAACGACACGATTAATAATAGCATTATATGTTTAAATATTTTGTAAGATTTGACATTTTTAATCGACAGATATTTAATAAATATATATTTGATATTTGATAAAAATAATTAATTTATTTTATAATAAAATCGTTCAATTAAAACATTGTATTACCTAAAAAATAATTTAAAATATAATAGTAGAATTTATTTAAGAGAAATAATATATAAAAATATTTTCAAAATAGAATGTTTGAAATTTTATTACTATGAAGAATTTTTTCCTATAATTATATACATATACATACATACATATATATATATATATATATATATATATATATATATATATATATATATATATATATTGTTTATCTCCCTTCCGCTTTTTTTTTTTTGTACATAGCCGCGAAATTCAAAAGACAAAAAGGCGGAAGGGAGATATTTGACAACATAATATATATAATTTCTTTTCATTACTGATATCAGTCAAAAAAAAAACCTAAATTAAAAAATAATATACAATTTTTATTTTTCATTTTTCAATTTCCATTTTTTGACCAATTTAGATTTAATTTAAATAAACATTCCTATTAATCAAATCTTTTTCTTCAAACACCGAATCAATTTAAATGTTCTATCTAAATTATATAACATTATTATACTAATATTAATATGAAAATAAAAAAAATATATGTAAAATAAAAATAACAGAAATATATTACAAAAATAAGTAAATAATTTGGTATTAATGGCTACAATTATTAATGTATATATATATATATATATATATATATATATATATATATATATATATATACATAATTACATACTCACTTTTAATACATCCAAAAATAAACAATTGCTCTATTTTACTATATTTGTGTGAAAAATTAATATATGTCTTAAAGCACTTTAAATAAAAAGGTGTGGTCATAAGATAATAGCATATAAATTTTTAAACTTTCATCTAAACATTCTTAATTTCTATTTATTTAGGTCAGCTTTAAGATGAGATCATCAGTTTTATATATATATATATATATATATATATATATATATATATATATATATATATATATATATACATATATACACGATTGTATTTATTATTAACTACTTTAAAGATATCATTAAGATGAAATACAACAATCTTCTTTCTGACAAATACTTAAAAATGTTCATTTATTTGCATTCATTAACACAAAAACTTGTATCATAAAAATAATCATAATATTACATATTTCAGTAGTTTTGAAATATCAACAGAAGGATATTAAATGTAGAAAATATTTTTATATTATAACAATAGTATTATTACATTCGCCGATTCTAAGATCAAGTATTTAATTTCAATTGTGAAATATAAAAATAAAAGTAAATAATTAGAAATATAAACAAGAAAGGGAAAGAAAATTTAGTATATACCTATTTCTAAATGACTGCATTAAAATAACAATGTGTATTTGTTTAAAATTAATTTTTAATATTTTTATATTATTTACAGTTATATAACAAGTTATTAGTAAATATCAATAAAAAAATTTACTTCACTTGGAAAAAAATAATTTATGCATATTATTGAAAAATATTTGGAGGGGCCATGAATATTATGTCACCTTTGACAACACCCACGAGTGTAACACTATTAATAGATTCACTACTACTTTTATCAATTTTCACAAATCGGGTAAATATTTGGTTTGCTTTTATATATATTGAAATAATATAGCAGAGTGGAAAAACGAGGCATGTTATCTACCGTTTTTTTGTGGCCAAATTTTATAAAAAAAGTATTAATTTCCAATTCTCATAATCGAGACATTAATTTTATAAGGAAAACCATTCAAAACATATTTGACTAACATCTGATGCATTTGATGCAAATTTGTTGGGTTTATTAGGCATATACTATATAAACCTGCACCTCTACTTTTGACGGAAATAATTGCTCGTCAACTGTTATATTTTGCCCTGGTTGATAGCAAGCTTGACTATTTTCAATGAACTTCCCATATTTAAACCAAAAATATTTGTTTGTAGGCGCCTAATAATAAACGAATAAATTTAATAACTTTTCTCGCCATAATTTTTCTAAATTCAGGACCCCAAATATTATTGCTAACTATTTAATTTTTTGCTTCTATAAATATTCCATTTTTAGTCATTCAAATGATTTAGTAAAATAAACAACTTGCAATAATTTAACAAGTCAAGAGCAACTAAATTAGTATACATTTTTGTTTGTATGTTATCATGTAAAGGTAATCGAAAAAAATTATTATTTCAATACAGAGCCGAACTGGTCATATAAGAAATTTACTCAATTCAATAATAAGAGTCATTTGATTATTTAAAATTTCCCAAGCAGTCAAAATGACTGCTTTTGGGCAATATAGGTATAACACATATATATATATACCGGAAATGAAGGAGGGGGAGGTAACTACAATTATTAATAAACGCATTTATATGTTGTATAAAAAGTCACAAAATTCTAAGAAATTGTGTCATTATATACATAATTGTTTTTCTAATTGAAATTAAAAAGCAGTCAAAATGACTTCCTTGGGCAATCTAGTGTTAAAAACAATATGTATATTTTAATCTATTAATCCCATGAATATTATGTCACCTTTGACAAAACCCACGAGTGTAACACTATTAATGCACTACTCCAAATCGGGTAAATAGAAATAAACTACCGTTTTAAATTCTTATAAAAAATATTAACCAATTCCATAATCGAACATTAATTTTATACTAAAAAAATCATATTCAAACGTATATAATAAGTCCTACTACCGAAATACTTGGAATTTATTTATCAAAAGTATGCAATAGAAAAGTTTAATATTTTTTATAATAAATTACTAAATATTATTGCTACATATTTAATTTCTTTCTATCGCATATTCCATTTTTAGTCATTCAAATGATGTAAAATCGCAATAATTTTCAAGGTAAAATTAGAACATTTTTTTTTTTTTGTTTTAAAGTATTTTGTAGAAATAAAGCCCACATTAATTATTTACGGCCATTAAATTTCATAAATTTATAATATATATTATTTGAGAATATTTAACTGTTTTAAAAAAACTTGATACTTATAAATCTAATTCCAGTCATTCGAAATTTGATTTACTTAAAATATTTCAGATATTCCATCACATTAAGCATTTAATAACAATACTTTTAATAAAAAATAACATTTATACAAATTTCTAAATTTATTAAATAATAATCAATTTGTAAAATACTTAACTATGACAATAATTTATAAGAAGATTATTAATATTTTTAATATATATATATATATATATATATATATATATATACATACCTACTTACACATATATGAATAAATATACTAATATACATAAATCTGCACTAACTCTGTTACTCTATTAAAAACATCAATTATGAAATATGCGTACACAATCCTTTCATATATTATAATATGACAGGTAGCAGCTTCGCACTCAGTAGGTATTTCTTGATAAGTATAAATCTTAGAAACACAGAAAATGTTTCGCCTGAGGAAATTCATTAATTCTGTATCACAATTAATTGATTCTAAATGCTACTATAATAAATCGATTTACATATATATATATATATATATATATATATATATACATATATATATATATATATATATATATATACATTGTGTGTGTGTAAATGTATCTGTATAAAAAATAAAATGATTTTAAAGATAAATAAACTGCCAACATCATAAGAGTAAATATGACAAAAATTACATGCATATACGAAGAAGATTGACGCAAAAATGTTAAATACAATAATGGTTAATAACACCAACCATAAAATGTGTAAATAATTTTAAATTACAGAGAAATAATATAAAGATATAAATAAAATTACTGATATATTAAAAATAACTTTGCAAATAAAATCCAATATACAGAAGTGAATAATATTCGTTAAAAAATAATGTTAAAAAAATATTAAATGTTTTATATATGTATATATAAGCCCATCCAAATGAATGCCTAAATTTATGCTTTATTAAAAAGAAACTACTATACACATATTTCCTTATACATCATCCTATATTTTAATAAAACACAAATCTAGGCATCACATTTGTATGACCCTATATATATTTATATATATATATATATATATATATATATATATATATATATATATATATATATATATATATATATATACATACAAAACAAGACTTTATTATAAAAAATATACTTATTTATTAATAAATAAAGACGATAAACTTGTCTTTAATATTTATTTAATACACTTCACAAATTCTTATCTCAAATTCAACTCTACAATAAAAAGGTCATACAACCAAATGTTTACACAAATGAACGTCCTAAATACATATGTAGGTGAAACTTTACCCTTGTTTCAAGTATAATTTAAGTTACAACCATAATTTTGACTTGGTATATCTTAATAGTCGGGATTTTCTACAGATTATAACTTAGTATAAAGTTATAATTGATTATTAAAGTAAGTTCTCATGCGTATTTGGTCTCTTGGGCAAGTTTAAAATTCCAGTAGTAAATTATTTTAAGGAATTAGTTTTATTTAATATATGCATAAACTTGAACAAGAATGCACAAGTATGTGTGTGTGTTATGTATGTATGTGTATATTATATATATACATACATACATACATACATACATACATATATATATATATATATATATATTTATAATTTTACTTAACACATTAATAAATAGCTCATTTAAATTCGTACTAATAATAACACAACATTTAAAAATTTACTTTAAAAATGCTTTCCATATCACAATGATCGATGATTGATGTTAGTCTTTATATTAAGTTTTATATGAAGAAATATTTTCTTTAAAGGTACAGTTGATTTCATTATGTAGAATTTTGCGTTTAATTCTTGCTTAAGAATTTTAAAAAATTGACATTTTTAAGCAATATACATATCGTACATACATGTGTATATATATATATATATATATATATATATATATATATATATATATATATATACATATTTAAATATTATATATTTGTAAATAATATGTGAATATATTTTTAGAATAAAATTATAAATAACAGTAATATATTAATATACATTACTGCCATCTGTCATCATATAAAGTAAATATTACTATATTTCCATACTAAAATCTGTAATATTTTTGACAAGAAATCATTTAAATATTTTTTATGTTCAATAATGTAAATTGATTCATATGAAATCAAATAATCAATATTTTAAATAAAACAATCTGAAAATCGTATCACTGACAATTTTAAGACAGTAGAGTACTCTATTACCTTTCTTTAAATTATAATATTGAATATATAGATGGTAGATATAAATGACTCATTTTCACATTGTATATAATCTTGACAGCTGATAGCAGCTTGGAATTCTATTTTTAGTTGAATTTTGATAACATTTCAAAAATTGGTGCGTCATATTTCAAACCATTTATTTTAAGTGAGTGTAAACAAATATATCTTATTTATTTTAAGTATGTTAACTTTCAACGTAAAATTGAATAAAGTTTATATATAATGTAATCAAATAAAATATTTAAATAATTATAAAAACGAAAAATAAGTGATATAAAATTACTAACATTTAGTTAAGTTATTAATGAACGACATAACCACATTTATATCACCTTATCTTACCACACAATGACAGTCATTTTATAAAATGGTTGTCTGTCACATTAAAATATATAAAAACTCTATAAAAAGAAAAAACTAAAAGATCTCTTACATATATTTTATTTTTTTAACTTCATAGAGGTTATGTTACTAATGGAACGAATACCAGGTCAGACAGGGTACCTGCTCCTTACAATGGATGGGGCAGTAGTTGAATCAGGAGGTGATTTAAGTAACGATGAACGAATTGCTAATATAATTACATCTATAGTTTCAATTGCAAATCATTTAGATGGTGTTGAATATCCTGGTAAGCATAGTAACTTTTTATGTAAAATAAAATAATATTATTCATATTCTAACTTGATTCTCAATTTTAGGTGGTTACCACAAAATGTCGATTACATATGATGATCACTGTTACATAATATGTCTATCGAACAAAAAAATTCATGTAGTCAAAAAAACCCAAGCTGGATCTTTGAACATCATTCCAAGTACAGAAATTGCTGCTGTAAATATTTAACATTGTTAACAAAACTAGATTATATTTTTTACCTTTACAATAACTATTAATTTTTATGTATATATTCAAGATATCTATAATAAAGTTTGCCAAAAATATATTTTTTATTATTAAAAGAAAATGAATTTGTTGTAAATTTTACTTCAGAATGGAAAGTAACTATTTAATATATAAGTTTTAACATGTGAATTCTTCATTAATTTTTAAACATTTTACACTTGAGTTTCTATGTAAAATTCAATAATTATCAAATTAATTACATACATTTATGTATAAATTTATGGTATTGGTTACAAATGGACAATGTATTGTAGACTTATATACTATGTAAATTTAATGCAAATTGTTCATTAACTTCAATTGCACACATAAATACATTATATATATAATTATACTCATACATTTAATAATTTAAAAAAGGTATATAATTTTTGCTATAAATGTTTTATTCAAATTAACAAATAGTTAAAACTATGGGTTTCAATCTAAATATAATTAGATATTAAACTGAGAGCATTATTATCTATAGACAATTATAAATTCATTCCTATACATGTGTTATGTATATATTAAATTTATCATAAAAAGTTATAAATGTACATACCTGACTTCATAAAGCCTTTTTTAAAATAAAAATCACATTTATGTTTAATACAAATATATATTGAGCAATTTATCTCAAAAAGTAAATAACTGCAAAATTTAAATTAATATGAATACTATTTTATGTAACATAAGTAATAATAAAATCACCCAATGAAATTTAGATTTAAATTTGAATATTATATTACTTAAATAAAACACAATTAAACATTAACAATCAATTTTTTAAAATGTACTCTTCTATTGCAATCCGTTAATCAAAACAAATCTTAACCACATACATATTTCTTAATTTTACAAGTATAATCAATATTTTTTGCAATATCCTATTAAAATAGTATAAATGTTTTTGTTTATCATCTTTGTTGAATAATCATTGCAAAGTTTATAAATAAAATTCGTTATTTCTGTAAATGGCAAATAAAGTGGAAGAAATAATCAAATCGTTTAATAAACATTCTTCATCTAATTTTATTCCGACTAAATGATTGTCACATTTAACATTAAATTCATTTTATTCATTTATTTTTACAATTGTAGATATGTTAGTTACAGCGAAAGGTCGGTTGATTTTCATAGGAACACAATTAGAATATATGCGGTTATTAATATCTATAAACATTATTTATCTCGTGATAAAATAAAGAAATCAAAATCAATCTAAACACATCAACAAATTTCAAATAAATACGTTTGTGAATAAATTTAATCATTCACCAACGATATTTTTATTAGTATCTTCCACATCAAATTCACATAAATCAACAAATTATAGTGGGGTAACTACAAGTAGCTATTATTTTTTAAAGAAATACGTGGATATAGTAAAACAAATATATAATAAATATTGTACGATTTCAAAGTATGTATAGATTAGAGATATTCCTAGAAATTGTTATAATAAACATTTATTTAAAAATGACCTATACTAATAATACAAATAAATGAAATTCAATAGTTACGCCACTAATAATAAATTAATCATTAATATACTGTACCAACAATGATAAAATAACATGTATTCTATAACTATTGGGAACATACATTGTGTTTATTTTTATATTAACATTAATTCTAAAGATACAAAAAATGAATCCATGAGACTGAAGTTTTAGTTATTTGAATTAATGCCTCTAGATTAATAAACAAAATAAATTTAAATTGTTAAAACTTTTCTTCTTTTTCTTTCGACCTTTCTCGCTTATACATACATACACACACATATCACGTACAAATTGAAAAAAGTATATATATATATATATATATATATATATATATATATATATATATATATATATATATAAAAAGATATAAGAGGTCATGTAATTTTCAATTTAATTACCTACAAAAGTTCTCGTTATTGCAATTTAAGATTTGTGATAGTTTATTGCCATATAGAATTTATTTCACGATAAAATATTTTACTTCTACCAGATTGTTTTATCATAAATAAAATTGCAAATTTTATGCCTACAAAATACTATAAATGATCATTCTATCATTATACAATGAACAAAAACGAATATTTGTTATTAATTTAGTTGAAAATACATATTATATAGAATGTTGAACTTATGACCTTTCACATCCCTATCCCAGACATGTATATGAAAATTAAAATAAATAATCTATTTTTAGACAATACAGCACATGTTCTTATATAGTTTGATTACAAGCCAGACAAAATTTATTTGCTCTTAAGGAAGCACATACATTTTTACGATTTGGAATTGAAATTTCAACTGGTTGACTATTTTCAAAAAATTTACAATAGACTAAACCAGACAAAAACGTAATATTTGAATTTAAAACGTGGTTGTTTTCAGTTTTTTAACTTAATTTGTAATAACCTTGTAAATAGCCGATTACTATTATTATTTTAAGACGACAGCAAAAAAATGAGTGAACTTTATTTTAATATAATAACAGTGACAAAAACCGCACGAATTTCAGTATTTTTTTGTACCTTGAACATTAAAGCGAATTTACTCTTTAAAGACTTTGAAATAAAAGAACATCATGTAGCACGGCTTTTTAATAAAAAAAATCTAAAAAAAAATTGTTTACAATTATCAAAAATAATTAAATTCAAATAAATTGAAAAAGTATTTAGTTTCATTAAAAAATAATTCCAGCCCACAAAAATATGAATCTCGTTGATTTTCTTTCCTTTATAAAAATATTGTAGGAAATTTTTCAATTGCATATACGTAATTCGACGATAATTAAAAGTAGTTTATCAATAAAATTTTCTTTTGTATATATTTTTTTAATCACGAATAAATTTTTTTCCAAAAACTAAGAAAAAATTAAATTTTTTTGAATTCATTCCAAATCTAATTATTTCTAAATTATATTACTTTTAAATATTTAATTACATATATATATATATATATATATATATATATATATATATATATATATATATATATGCTGGTTTTAAAAAATCTCATATAGTAATCAACAGAAATTAATAGAAAGTTTATTTCTTAAAGTCAATTAATGACATCACATAATGAATAGAATCAATTAATTAAAAAGTTAATATGTTCAATTTGATGGAATGACAATTTTAAATACTTTAAATTAAATATCCATTAATTCGAATATTTACATAGATTTTTATACGTACTCTTTGGTTATATTTATTGTTTGACTTTAAATATGGATGGCTGTCGTTTATAAATTAATTAACAACACAATAAAGTGAAAGAAGGACACTTTAACAAACCTATTCAAGATTTATATAAAAACTGTTATTTATGTTAAATCGTTAAATGTGTCTTGTTTTATTACATTAATATAAACGTTATTTGAAATAATATCGTTGCTAATAAAATTCAAATAATTTTACGATTTATTACATCTTATAAAAGTATTTATTTTTATTTGAAAAAGTCAAAAATTTCATATTCAGAAAATTTATGAATTAACACAATTTAATATTTTTATTTTCACATATGTATATATATATATATATATATATATATATATATATATATATATATATATATATATATATATATATATATATAATTGATAACATGGTTATTCACAAGGTAATACAAAATAAATATGTTTAGTTCTGTTACAAATATATATATATATATATATATATATATATATATATATATATATATATATATATATATATATATATACATGAGTATGAGTAGTGCCTGTATAATTATATGAAAATTTATATTAGTCTTACTTTCTAAGCATTTGGAATGATTAATATGTACTAAAATATATTTTTTTAAAAATATATAATCAATTGGATTTCAAAATATAAAAATAATTTTCATTTATCAAATGTATATGAAAGTACAAAAGGAATCAAGTTTAATTTATTTTTGAACAAATAGCAAAGTACCAATTGATAAGTATAAATTTTTGTTCCTAATATTGAATCATGTAGCAAAAATGTTGACGGTTAAATTTAAAATGTTTTAAATAATGTAAAATCTTGATTATTGAAATAGTTATAAAGTAGAAAAATGTACATCAATATCTTGTTTATATACATATACATATATATATATATATATATATATATATATATATATATATATATATATATATATATATATATATATTACAATCATCCGACATTTATTATTTTCTTTAAATAAACAATTAATAAACTGATTTTTTTTAAAAAAAACATTTAAAACTTCTTTTAACTGTACTGCTAAATTGATTATAATTTATTCAAATTTAAGAAAATATTGTTTTAAATAATTATTATTGTAAATTACTACTAAAAGAATACAAAAAATATATTAAAAATCAATTCAAGCATAGGCTTTTTAATATCTGTTTAAAAAATTTCATGTAAAGAATGAATTTCAAATATTTTCAATTTTGCATAAAATTGAAAATATTACAATTTATATAATAAATATTAATTTTTGAAAATTTCCTTGAGATTTTTTTTTTAAAATTGACATGCAAACTGCTATACTCAAACTCTAAAAAAATATAATCATTCAATATTTAATAAATATGTACATGTGTATATATAACCTGTATTTTTATGTTGAAAACTCATGAAAATTACATTATTTCTAAAAAAAATAATTATGCATTAAAAGCTTATTAAATATATCATAAAAAAGGCAAATATAACATATTTATACCTTTACATTTCGACAATTGCTTAGATTTCGTTAAAATTAAACAAAATATATTTTTCATACCAACTCTTCTTGCAGTCTCCGTCAAAAGCAATTTATACATTCTTTTATATTTTTACATATATAGTGCTTGGTGTACTACTAAACAATTAAATACATACATTTATTTAAAAAAATCATAATTTAACCATTTTCCCGATTAAACTGTAAAAAATATAATTATTGTTTATTCGATTTATCAATGAAAATAGTAATAATCAAGATATAACATTACTTAAAAATAACAAATTCCAATATAAAATATATAAATCTAATCCACATATCGTCGGCAGTAAATAGATTATCTAAGAAGTCTGCTCGTCGTCTGAAAATCGATATTTTATCTTGATATTTCATATGATATTAACATTGGTTCTTGAATATCTTTTCATCGCTTGAATAACTTAATAAACGTATTGATCTAAATATGACATCTTTTATGAAAATGTATTTTTACAAATATATATACGCTGAATTAAAATTACAATAAAAATAGTACATTAAATCAGAAACATTAAAAAGAGTAACACTTACTGTAGTAAATAAATAAAAACAGCAACCATCATAAATATTTAATACAAAGATTAGTCATAGAAAAAATAATACTTAATACGAACACTCATAGATATATAATAGATTATTAAATGCTTCTGGAGGGATTTTTTAAAATTTCTTTCTAGAAATATGTTCTTAAAATTATGTAATTCGTTTCAGATCAGTTTTTTTAATATAATTCATTACCTTTGGAAGCTCTACGAACCTCTTCTGTATGTTGGTATTGATATAAATTACAACTATATTAATCTATATTGAATACAAGTACTGTTTTCTTCTTATATGGAGATCAATCAATTAGGTCTTATATTTTATTTGTATTTGTGTGATAACTTTCATATTTAATTAACATTTAAAAAATTAATTAAATAAATACAAGTCTGATAAAAATCTGTTCCATTACATTTTAGTCATAAAAGAAAGTCTAAAGTATATTAAATACACTGACTTAGTTTTAATAAAGTGATGTACAAATATAGAATTTAAAATATTATTTAATTACAAATTCGAATTTAAATGAATTATATAAACAGTCATATGTATTGTTATTATAGGATAGATGAAATGATTCTGATAGATTTTTGTAGATGAAACGTACATATACTTTTCGAATAGTTTATAAAAATGTAACATTCATCTTCTTCATTCGATTACTTTTTAATGGTACGAAAATTGCTGAAACACATCTTCCATATGAAAAGAAAGTAAAATGAATGTTTGAAAATGAATGTCAATAGAGTCACAAAAGCCGATGATACCCATTAAACAATATTACAAAGAGGCTATACAAAATACATTATTTTATTGTACGTTCCAATATTCTCATTCTTTATACAACCGACCCGTATTTTCCAAACATTTCTTTATTCTGCTCTTACGTACAAATGTCTAATATGCGCAATTATTTTTATAAATCCATTACATCAAATTTCTTACGATTGGATTTCAGCAGATGAAAATAACATATCGATATATCAATTTGATGCATTACGATGCTTTTGCCAACGA
The DNA here is from genome assembly GCA_029203775.1 of Neoneuromus ignobilis. Classification (NCBI taxonomy): domain Eukaryota; kingdom Metazoa; phylum Arthropoda; class Insecta; order Megaloptera; family Corydalidae; genus Neoneuromus; species Neoneuromus ignobilis. The sequence goes on along the minus strand of CP092093.1, from coordinate 11,114,468 downwards.
AACCGGCCCACCTGTTTTCGTACAGTTACATATGGCTTGGAATATACGCGACACAAATCCTCTTGCTCTATTCTGCCACTGGCGTACTCTCCTTCGACTGTCCTCTGCTACAAAATCAGAAAAGAAACCCAATAATTATTTAATTTATCTTAAATTAAATTTATTAACAAGTATCTTCTTATAAATAAAATAAATATGTCATAACTTCCACAATTAGTTTTAATATTGTAACTAATTCACTAGACATGTAAGAAATAATCAATCGACAAGAATTTAGCCGAAACAACTTGTCAATATCAAAAGTCATGCTTCGCCATATATTATTATAAGAATTAAGTTATAATGAAACAGATTAAATGATAACTAATTAACCAAAATATTTAGACATTCATATTTTTCTCTAAATTATTATCATAAGTTTAAACAAAACATACAAAACATTGAAGCGACTCAAAATAAATGTTAATAAAAAGAAAAAATAACAAGAGAAGATTAACCGAACAATCATAATAATAAATGTGTAAAAACTGAGCAAAGGAGAATAATTGAAATTTTATAAAAAATTTCTTAAAACATAACAAAGCCATTGAAAATCACTTCATTCAAAATAAACAAAAAAATGTTCGTTGAAAACTAAAAATTCTTATTATATTAGAAAATGGTTACTTTATTGAAGATGTGATAAATAAATGATAAATTAAAAATTAGTATTTTAATCGTTACAGAAAACTTAAAGATTTACATAAAACACAAACCCAAAAGAGATTTTTTTAAAAAAACATACATACTAACATTGACACAATGTGTTAAACTGTTATTAATTAGTATGACTCTATTTTGTCGTTGTATATCAATCAAATTCTCAATTTAACCCAACACATTCGCATGATAATGAATTAAGTTAGATATGTATAGACTACTAATTAAATGTGCACGTTTATAGTTAGGAATTGCTTTTGATACAATAGCATGTTGTTTGTTTAGTAACAGATAAAGCACAGTTCCATGCATGATATACGCATACATGTAACTTACCAAAATCTGTTTCCATTGCAATCTGAAAAAATAAATAATTATTGTAATAATTAAACCTTACATCTAAAAAAAACACGCTTTTGGTAAAATTACCAAAAAATAAAAACGTCTTTTAGAAAGACAACTGGTCGAAGAATTTTTTTCATTTAATCACAGCTAATAACAAAATTAAAATATTCATGCAAGATTGTAAGGAAATGTTTGATAAAAACTTAATAAGACCATAAAAACAGAACACCTAAAATCGTAAAATACATTGTATATTAAATTGTTTGGTAAACCATGTCGTTTTTATAAACAACAAGTCTAAGAAAAATCTAATAAAATACATAATAAGACGCGAAAAAATTACAAATATTTTATTAAGTTGTAATAAAAAGATTCTATACTTTAACATAAATGAATGACTTATCACAACACCACAAGATTTTATGAAAATATTTAATAGTATCTCTTAGTATCTCTTCATTCTAAGATTATAAAATCTGAAATCTTAAATTTCATAATGCAGCAATTTTACGTTGATAGCATATCCATTAAAGTGAATAATAAGTGATTACTGGACACCTAAAAAATGTTGTGCTATTGAGATGAGTGATTCATTTGTGTTAAAGTAAATTTTGCTATAATTATGAAACAAATAGTACATCATATCTCTGCATTGATTTTTTTCTAATTTTGGAAAAATCATCGCTAAATAAGAATCATTTAGATCTTTGAAATTGTTTCACATTAAGTAACAGTCAATAATTACACTTCTGACAAAAAAAGCGAGAGTTCAACGGAGATTAAACATCTTAATACTGTGTGCAACGATTCATCTCTTTTGTATTTAATAACAATAAAAGAATAAATGAAAGCTATTTCGTTTGGGAAAATAATTTATTGAAATCAATCTAAATGAAAGCAGTCTATCAGAAGCAATTAAACGCTGAAAATAATAGTATTTTAATAAATAATACAAAAAATAGCAGCAAAATTCATTCTAAAATAAGTTCACTACCAATTCTACTAAATGATCTTCTAGAAAACAATAAATTCAGTGCAAGATAAATCACAAAACTCATTATTATTTTTTAAAAAAAAAGTACATTAAATGTACTGAATTTTTCACTTCTTATAAAGAATAAGACGAAAACGAAATTATTGATCCAATTGTTATTGAAGATAATATCACAATACTTTACTGTTTAAAACATAATCAATAAAGTGATATCATCTAAAATCATCGAGATAAAAAAATACATAATTCTAAAAAAGACTAGAGTCGATACTTTTTAAAATTCAAAAATTAAAGTGAAGAATATCACTCACTTGAGAAAATTAGACATCTTTAACGCTGCGATTGAAAAATGCTGTTAAAGAAAAACTTTCTCGAGATTTACTATTGTTTTATAACAATATATTTTAAGTGTTGCGAAAAATATGATTTCGAAAAATTAAATCATCCACCTTAGAACCATAACATAGTCCCGAATAAATATTCCCAAAACTGAAAACCAAGTTGTATAGAAAAAAATGAATGATGAAAAAGAGACTTTGGAAACTTTAGTCTATTTTCATCAAAAAAACTGTATGGTTTTTAAGATAGAGACTAAGTTAATTAATTGTTTTAAAATATGTGGAATTTATGGAGATCAAATAAAAAAATATAATTTTGTTGTATTTTCTCTCTGCACTAATTCTATTAGATCTAATACTTTCACGTCTTACTACTTATTTAGTAGTTAAAAATAATCTAAACGATCATATTTAGTAGATAAAGTTTTATAAAACATTCATTCATCATTAATATATATATATATATATATATATATATATATATATATATATATATATATATAATTTTAATACTTATATTGTCAACAAATTCTTACCAGTTTCGCATTTTCTTTAGCTTGTGCTTCTTTTTGTGCTTTTTCAAGTACTTCGTTAACGAACTCAGTCGCCGACTGCATACGTTGTGGATCAGCCTTGAATTCCGCAATCCTTTGTTCTAATGCAGTAGAACCGATCCTAGCATCACTCAAATCCAGATGCAAATCTTCCAATTTCAATTCTTCAGACGTCATTTTGAATATATATTTTCAATGCAAATTTATTTTATTCACTAATTGATATATTCTTTAAAGGAAAATAACTCCATCTGTAAGATAAGATTCTATATAAATAATATGGACTTTTTTATTATCTTTTTTATTAATACACAAAAAAACAATGTTGAATACTAACATAAAATCAGTATTAAAATAAAAATATATAAAACATTACAACGTGACGTCTGTGGAAAAATTTTACTTTTTTATTATCATACACAGTGTTTGAATATTTGCCAGTATACGTGCAAGAAAATGTTTTCAAATAACTGTTTTATATACAGCGAATAATTTTTTATAATATTTTATTACTTCGTAAACAAACTTCACGTTTTCGTATATTTGGATAAGTGTTTTTATGTGAGTTATATATTTGAATTATACATCAAACGGCTGTTTAATTTAATACTCGCTTTTTCTCGTTAATTTATGTATAAATTCGAGATTAATTTAATAAATGAATAAATTAAAACTGTACATTATAACTAATGGAAATTTTAAAAAAAAGATCTGTTTGTAAATTGAACCACATGTCTATACAACTAACTTTTAACAATAATCTCGTTCTTTCTCAGCACTATATTTTATAATAATCACTAACTGTTTATTTTTTTAATACTCACTTTTTTAATACTATAATTTTTTATAGAAAGATTTTAAAATAAGACTATTCTTTGAAAATTATATTATGATCATCGAAATATTCAACGAAAAAACGAACAATAGTTGATTTCCAAACACTTATTAAATTTTATGGTATGTTGGAGTGAATATTATATTTAAAACCTTAGTTGTTTAATTATACAAAAAAAGAATTATTGAAATTAAAACAAATTATATGATATAAAAAGCAAATAAAATAAAAAATACATATATATTGACTAGATATTACACAGTTTAAGTTTTTCAAAATGTATACATAATTTACATTTTGTGTTACAAACAATATTTTTTTATTACTTTTTTAATTATATAATATTAACAATGTTAAGATAAAATAAAAAAAATGCGTATAAAGTACAGTTCGTATAAGGTAGATGTTTTCTTAGAATTCATTTCACAAAAAAGTTACAAAAAATTTAATAAAATTAAGAACGCTTTCAAACATCTTCAATGTTTATAAAAATCATTCCCAATATTATTATATATCTACAACCATCCACTAAAATATTTTGTTAATAATATATAACTATTTTTTTTTTCATTATATTTTGATCTTTTATTAATGTTTATGACATTTTTATATTATTGAAATTATAACTTTAAAAATATTTTCTTTTCTTTACTTCGCATGTGTTCCACCTCCCCCCCCCACCCCGCAAAAACACACACACACACATACATTTTTTAATTTTCACTAAAAATCACACCTCACGATGCTATTTTAAAGACGATTTTAAAAATCATATATATATATATATATATATATATATATATATATATATATATATATATATATATATATATATATATATATATATATATATATCAATGTATCCAAGTTAATTTTTAGAAAATATGTAGACATTATTAAATCTCTCAATATACAACTATTAACTTTTATGTCTAAATTTAAAATGCTCGGTCATTTTTGTATCACATTAGTAGTATATGTATATATGTATTTCTTGAATAATTTCTGCATGTATTTTTCATACAAATTGTATACACTGATATGCCTTACGGTCTATCGCATCCATTTATACCTTTATTATAGCCTGTTTCTCTACCTGAAATGACGTGACAGCAACACTGATTTTCATAATTGAACATGAATATCAAATGAGTTTATTTATTCATTTTGACTATAGCCAATGTATATACACATTTAAATTCTAAAAGCTACTTTCATAATCGTTTAGAAAATTATTTATGAATGAGATAAATACTATTAACGGTTGAAATTGGTTCAATTCAAAAACATCACTCTTTAAAAGTGTAAATAAATGTAAACATCGTTCACAAGTTCACCTTAATCATTTTGAATAAGATCGTGTTAAGAAAAAATGCAAATAAATTATTTATATCAATTTTAAATGCCAAACTGAATGTATTGTACATCGTTAAAGGAAAAGTAAACAGCCGTTTAGTAAAAATACAAAATGTTTCTTTCTGTAAAAAAAATAATTCGACCTTATAATCTATAATGTAATTGTATCAAGAGACTGGAAGATATTCCAGCATATTATATATATATATATATATATATATATATATATATATATATATATATATATATATATATATAGAGAGAGAGAGAGAGAGAGAGAGAGTTTTAAGCGTGATAGAACTTTAAATTGAATCCCTATCGAAAGTTCTATTTACCTAAAAAAACATTCTTTATCATATCTTTATATATAAATACACACACATGTATATATATATATATATATATATATATATATATATATATATATATATATATATATATATATATATATATTATGTTTTTAGGTTAATTAGAATTTTCGATAGGGATTCAATTTAAAGTGTTATCACACTAAAAAAACACTCTCTCTCTCTCTCTCTCTCTCTCTATATATATATATATATATATATATATATATATATATATATATATATATATATATATATATATATATATATATATAAATAATTGCTTTCCCAGTCGGAGATCTGTTCATGGGCTGAGCATGTATCTTAATTTAAATCGATTAACTTTGAATCTCTCACGCATAAGCTTTTTCGGTTATAAAACATATAATATTTAAAAATTGATATAATATTACTGTTTATATATATATATACACGCATATTGTGTGTTTATTATTTGTTTAATACGAATTTGTAGCCTTCGGAAAATAACATAAACATCTTAACTTTGATAACTTAAAACACTTGTTCAATTCGAAATATTCATAAAGAACATCAACAACAAACTCCGTAAATATTTAGAGAGAAATTTAAAACAGATTCGCAAGCTTATCGTTAGTCAAACGCAATACACGACGAAATGAACTTTCGGTAAATTAGATTCGCGTTGTTTCCTATGATCAAAAGGCGCTCACGTTTTGATTACAAAGCAGAAATAAACTGAAAGGTATATATTTAAATAATTTCCTACATCCTGCGATAATCGAAAATTACAATATTACAATAAAATGGATTTATTTCGAATTTTGAAAACTGCAAGTTTTGTAACATTCGATTTTTTTTATCTACAAATATCTGTATACAACTCAAAAATGGCAGTATATTTTAACTAAACAGAGATTCTCTGTACAATTTTTTATTCAAACATCTATACTCAATTTATTTTGGTATTGCAGTTAATTTATTTTCATAAGAGAATCATCATCTCAACACTATTTTATTAGTGTAACAAATCTTTAAATGTTACAATAGTAAATGTTTTGTAAAAATCAATATTTTTAAATTCAACTTTTTTTAACGTCATGCAATAATATTAATAAATCACTACAAATTAATGTTCTTGTATCAACTAGAGATTAATTATAAATGTTTAACCTAAAAACTAAAAAAAATATTATCAACAGATTAAAATGTAAATATGAAAAATTATTAAGGTTTAATATCGATCTTAACTCACATAAATATTGATAAAATTAAACAAATTTAATTAATATTTTAGAAATTGATTTTATGCATATGTAACATTATTAAAAAAATACTCAATCTTTTCAGTTCAAATAAAACAAAAACACTTCAACGATGGAATATATCAATCATTAAAATTATTTTTTATGTATGTTTACAATTAACATTCTTCAAATTGAACAAGATTGAGTCATTTATTGAAAAATATAATTAAAATGAAAATTTATAGATTATTACATATTAATTAATAGAAATTATTTTCAATTAAAATCCTTACTGTTACGACTATTTTTTGTTCATAATTTATATACAAGTATATCATAGTTCCATTATATTTGGTTAGAATCATTACTATAATAGTACAAAAAATGATTATTTAACAATTATATATTAATTCTCAATTACTTTTTTATATCTCGACGACAATTGTATTGTCAAAATGTAGATATATAAAATCTGATCATCATAAAAAAACGATTATAAAATCTGATCATGATTTAACATGATCGAATAAAATCTGATTATGTTCTAATTTTATATACCTGTATTAAAAATATAATGATATAGACATTGATATTAATATCTTCAAGTGCTTGATTAATGATTCATTCGTAAAAACATTTCTTTAGTTTATATTGTTGGAACTTTTTCTACTTTTATTTTATACACAATATCTTTTTATCAAACTCGAAATCTTTCCAACTCTAACTTTTTATACCTACTAGTACTTCAAAACTATAAGTTTGAGTGCATTTATAACTTTTCAATTTTTATACAAAAGTAACCTACTGCCTATATGAAATAATTAAACTACAAACATGAATTTAGATAACAAATTGATTGAAAAGAATAACAGAATAAAAATATACGAGGATATATAATAGAATTAAATAATAAAAAAGCTTTAGTTCATTGAATCAATTCGATCCTGTAGTATTTATAAATCGTATTCATTTTGTAATTTCAATTTACATCAATGCATCTACGTTTTAATACATACGCACGTTCGATTTGTCAAACATATAACGACATTATATTCCAATAGCGTTTATTCAGAAATTATTGATTTTTATAATTTAGAGAGAAAATAGCATACAGCGAAACATAAAAATATCGAGTTTAAAATAACTAACAACGTTATTTTAAAAAATAACAAATTACGAAAATAATATAAAACTGTTAAAATATGTTTTAATTAATTAATGCATATCGTTTGTATGAATATCAATCTGCATTAATATATTCTATATTATCATTACTAATACAAACGTAAGTATTTTTATCCGTAGTATAAAAAAAAAACAATTTTAAACCGAAAAATTCAATTTGAAAGGTTTACACCAGTCTATGGAGTTGTATACCAGTCAATAAAGTTTCCGTATGAATAATTAATGTAGATACATGTTGAATAACTCATCTAAAAGACAGGATGAATGAATTTAATATGAGTGAAAAATCGCACAGAGAAGAGTTCAAAAAAACAGTTACAAAACCATTGTATTTTCCTAATGTTTTAGTAATTAAAAATTATACTTGTGTATACTGAATTAAAAATATAATACAATGGTCTCTCTATTACATTTTATCACCTTAAATACTATCGATTAATATATTTTCTTAATTGTTTTGCCTATATTTCTTTTTATTTGATTCTAATTGCACAATTTTTTTTAGATAAATACACATAAATCATTCATTATAATATTACAATTTTTTTTAAACGTTTTCAACAATTATTCATTATCCACTTTGTTCACTGATGTGCTTTTTAATAACAATAATACCATAATCAGAATGTTGCATTATAAAATATAATTTGCTACAGTACCAAATTATATTATTATAGATTAAAACAAATAGTTATAGAATGATTATAAAAAAATGATTAATTTCAAAAATGTCTTTCTTTAGACAAGAAAAATGTAGGAAAATGTATACAATTCACTGTAGCAACTTAAACATTGTTCGCTTATAGTTTTAAAAATTAAGATTACGAAAACAATTTCTTTTAAATGAAAACGTTTTTTCTGATGAAGATACTGTCTATCTATATGTGGGAGGTAAATAAAAATAAATAAATCCATAAAGTTACTGTAGTTATCTATTAGAGATAGCTCAAAAATTGTTTTTTTTTTGCATAGTAAAGTATTTACAAAATGCATTTATTAAAAATATGATTATACAGTTAAAATTCCAAAGAAAATGCATCAAAAATATCAAATGATGAAAACAAAAAACTGAAGTGTTAAATGTTAACCTCTTCCACTCAATTATCTCAACTCAGCTTTATTGGTCTATTGATTTTCTGAAAATTGTAAAAATTTTACAAACAAAAAAACTCCAAAATTTACTAAAAATATTTATAGTTTCGAAACTAACTGATTATTTGGAAATATAAATTAAAATGTTAATATATTATTTGATATGTAAAGATTAGTTAATAACATAAAATTGATAAAAATATATGTTTTGTTTGCCAATCAAACCATAAAAAACAATACTATTAAATATTAAATGGTATTTGAAACGAACACTATTAATTCGTTAACAGTTATTAAATTGAAATCAAACCTGGAATATTTAAAAAAAGTATTCATTTTGTAATTGTAATCTACAAATCATGTACATCATTTGTAAAATAATACATCCGCAAATAAACTCATACACACACATACACACATATACATATATAGATATATATATATATATAGAGAGAGAGAGAGAGAGAGATGTATGTGAGTAAGTATAATTTAAATAAATTACCTTGAGCAAAATCCAATACTCGATTTATTTACATACTTTGTTTAATCAACAGTCAATTTTGTTTGATGTCAATCGAATCAAATACAAACACTATATATATATATATATATATATATATATATATATATATATATATATATATATATATATATATATACAAATATATAAATAACATAATAGTGTATACGAAGATATGTTTTTAGAATAAAAAAAAACAAGTCAAATGTTTCCGTTTACCTTAAAATGTTACGTCACGTGGCACGTATATTTATTTTCATTTGTGAACATGTTTAACAGAAGATCTTATGTGTAGAAAATTGAAAAAATAATCAACACAATTTAAATAAGATTGATTCTTATATTTTAGATCAAAGAAAAAAAAATGATTCGAGTCTATGTCCATTTCTTTTATTTTAAACAATTTCATATAGCAAAATTTTTCTATTAAAAAATAAATTTATATATATATATATATATATATATATATATATATATATATATAAAATCATCAAATACAAACCAGTAACAGAAGAAACTAAATTATTAACTGCTTAGAAGATAGAATATAGTTAAGCCGACCTTTGTGAACTTTGATGGTTTGGAAAATTCGATTGATCGGATTGAACTTCAAGAGACAGTAAATAAATTTCATCAATTAGATTGATATGAAAGGATTAAATAATATCGTTTGAAATTAACAAAAAAATCTTTATTTTAAAATAATAAAAAAGACAAGGTATTAGAATAAATAGATGTATTTTTAAAAAGCTAATATCTAAATCCTTATTATTGATTTATTTATTAAAAAATTGAAACATAAATATTGCCAAAAGTAAAAACGTATCTTAAAAATTCACAATATAAACTTGTAATTTAAATAAATATATATGATTAATTTATCATCCAATGTATTTTAAATGAAAATATAAATAAATTATATACGGTAAAAGAAAATTTCAATGAACACGCTTATTAATATTCAAATATTATTCATATTTTTATATACAATATAATTAAAAAATAATTTACTGTCAATAAGTGATTTTTTATTGAACAAGCTTTTAATCATAAAATCGATGATATTATAATTACATGTAATTAAACATTTATTCGCAGAACTTTGGTACGTGTTTTTTTCTAATAAAAATTAATGTTTTCTCATTCATTTACTTTTTGAAAATCATCTATTCATGTTTCAAAACAATCATAATTTGACATCTTGTTCCACACATTTATTTAATATTATTTTCAAGGTAAGTTTATTTTTTTAAAAAATATTTTTCTCTTATTTGATGTCTCTTATTTGTTTTTTTATCAATTCCTTTTATTCTGGCATCTTAAGTACGTGTCACTTGTTTTATTACGCAATTTAATCTGACATTTTAATATTTAATGTACACTTCAATGAATCAAATGTTTTGTTTGATATAAATTTCACACACACATACACACACACACACATATATATATATATATATATATATATATATATATATATATATATATATATATATATATATATAGGGATACTACCAAAAATTAAATTAGCACCAGTTATACAAGTTAAAGTTTAATAACAATTAGACAACTTTATTGACAAAATGTCCGCAGAATAAATTTCCAAATTTATCGGTACTCAATTTAATAACATGATTAAACTTTGTAATTAAATCTGGATGTTTAGTATTAATTACAATGTATCACACAGCATGAATAATATTCAAACATAAAATGTGTTGTATTTCATTTTGTGTACAGTGTTCATGTTTTGATGAAATTTGTAATTTTTTAACTGTTCGTTTCATTAATAAAACATTTTAATTTTTATCGTTTAGTAAAGAACAAAGTATTACGAATTTTCTCTCATCTCTCACTCTCTGTATATATATATTATTAAGTGCATTTTTGTAATATACATGTATACTAGAAAAAAACTAGATTATTTAAATTAAAACATTTGAAAATATCTACAAAAAAAACTTCAATTACTCATATTTATATCCATGTGTGTTTAAGTGTTGTATGTATATATATATATATATATATATATATATATATATATATATATATATATATATATATATATATATATGGGTGTGTATGTATGCATGTATATAATTTAAACCATTATTCGTAAACTTACAAAAATCTTCGATTCAAGCCAACATCTCAATTTCAAACCCATTCTACCTCCAGCCACGCCTTTATTTTAATGATACATTCGTTATTAGTCCCTATAGAGATTATATATCATTTAAAATATTTTGTAAATCAAATCTCTTACATTTAACTTTTTATTTATTAAAATCTCACGACTACTACTCTTTATAACAAATGCCTTCGACACTTATGTAATCCTAAATTCAATTACGAATAATGAGAACTGTTATCTTAAGTTTCAATTTATTGTCATCAATTTTATATGATAATGGAAATTGTGACGAAAATATCTTAGTAAAATAGAACATAAAAAGTAACCATAAAATCTCAATCAACAAAGAGTTAAATACAACAGACGAAAGTGTACTTAAGGTCTTAATCTCTAACGAGTTTAATATAAATAGAAATCGTTTGCGAAATACAACGGAATAAAACTGAAGCTAACATAACCATAAAATTATTTTTTCCATGAATACTTGCGATAAAAATTTGAACTTTATTGCAAAACATTAAAAAATTGAATTAATTAAAAAAATGTAAAAGAAAGACATAAATTGATGAATAATATTTTATGTGAATTTAAATTTATTTTGACATATACGTTCTTAAACATTCTTTATTTACTTTTTTATTATGTTAAAAAATACAGAGTATGTAAAATTTTATATCAATATTTTTTACAAAATTCAAAAGTTATAATCTAAAACGTTTTAAAAGAATTTTTCAGAAACAATAAAATAATTATTTGAATAACTACATATGTATTTATCTACCTATATTTATATATATATATGTATATATATATATATATATATAAATGTGTGTGTGTAAACGATTGTGATCAATATACAAACATTTTAATAAAATAAATGGATAAATTTCAAAGCGATTGTAATAACACTGAAACGATCTCTGCACAATGCTTTCTTTATTAACACGACAATTCATCTTTCGAATTCCATTTATTCTAAAACGTCAAAAGTGACAGATAAATAATGCGCGTCTACACTTATAAAATAAACACTTGCTATCGCGGGCCAAGCGATCAATTTACAGCTAAAAGTCTTCGCCAACATTTTCCACGAATGATATAGTTTAAGGGAATATGAAAGATAAAAACGTTGCGATAGGTTGTTGATGACATAAAGCTATATATCAAGCCAAAACAAGATTGATATCCAGCCTATAAGATGACAGAAGTGAAGAAAATTCGCCAGGAACGAACATCGAACGTCGTAATTTGTATCAAAGATCGAAAGTAAAAATAATACTAACTTGAAACGAATATATTTACACTCATTTTGTATTCTATTGCCTTTTTTATTCAACTATATAAAATATATATTTATGGGTTCGTTTAAAGGTTTATAATAAATTTTGTGTATTTTAAGTTTTTTTTTATATTATTTCTCTTTGATCAGTTTTTTTATGGATTTCCATAATATTAATTTTCTCTTTATTTTATTTCATTAAAATTTTAACGAGACTTAGAAAAATGTTTATATATATATATATATATATATATATATATATATATATATATATATATATATATATATATATATATTAGATCTTAACTAACACAAAATAGACATCGCAGCAGAACGGAATCACAGAAATAGAATCAAGAAACATCAACTTTAATTTAAAGTTGTCACTTTTAAACTGATTTTAAAATCTTTTACTGGAGAAGACAGTTATTTGAAAATATTGACATGAAGAGCACTCCAAGCTCGAGCACTCTATACAAGATTAAGCTTTCCTTGACATATTTTTTTTGTAATTTTCCAATATAATTTTTAATATAATATATTGTGAAAAATAAGACTTTAATTTATATCATATTTTTGTTATAGGACTTTAATTTGTAATTTACATTATGGATATTCAATAATAATGTACATCAGTTTTAAACAAAGCTTCAATTATCTTCCAGAAATGAATCTCTGATAATTATGTTTTGTTTAAAAAAATGCCTAACTGAATTAAAAATCTTTAATTCATCGATATTTAGCTAAAATTTAAATTATGTACATTCAATTATATTATTAATAATAATGAATATCATTGTTCCAGTATTATTATTATAAATATTTTATTTCAATTTATTATTAATAAGAAAAGATAAATTCTTAAAATCATAATTACATAGTTACTCACAAATATATGAAATTCACTTATATTTAATTCAAAAGTATTTAGAAAAATAAACAGTAAATGTGAAAACATAAACAGACGTCTATATAGCAAAAACATTACGGTAATAAACAAACATTTTAAATTACACCTGTAAACGACTCCCTCGTCAACAAATTTAATTCGTGACAAATACAACAGCATAAGGTTAATATCATTGGCGTTCGTATGCTATTTTTAGAAAATATTTAATGGTTCCAAGTCATATAATAAAATTATCGAACGAAATGAAATAAACGGTAAGTAATTGAATATTTTTTTCTGTAAATCTTATTTTATACAATAAGAAAATTCAATCGCATTTTGAATATATATATATTTATATATATATATATATGTGTGTGTGTGTGTGTGTGTGTGTGTGTTTAATATATTACAAAGAAATAAAAATAAATATTAAAAATATGTACATACGTTCGGCAACGTCAATAAAATATCAATAAGATATTGAATTTACAATGTCGACGTCATCGATAATATATATATATATATATATATATATATATATATATATATATATATATATATATATATATATAATTTATGTAGATACCTTCTACTGAAACGAAAAAAAATCTCGATTCTTGGATTATTTTTTCTTTGTAAAAACATATTTTATAATTAAATTTTTTCAGATATATAATAAAAATAAGATTTTTAGAAGACAAATTTTGCAACTCAATTTTCAATTCAATAAAATAAGAAAATCTTATCATACAAAGTATACATGTGATATATATATATATATATATATATATATATATATATATATATATATATATATATATGTAAATTCAAGCTATAACGTAGATATACATATAATATTTATACAATGTTTATTTAATTTGTCAAGCATGTGAGATGAAAGATATATTATAATATTAAATACTAAAATCATGATTTTTTTAAAATATATTTTTCATTACATACATACACACACAATATATATATATATATATATATAGTAATTATTGTGTATATAATCACAAAAAAAAATTTGGAATTTGAAAACCATACTTAATATATTTAATAAACTTTAAAGCACGTTATCAAACATTACCAAATGTTATGTAGTTTTACACGTTTAACATATTTTTTTTTAATTAAAATATTTGTTTTTTTCCCATGTATTCGTTTTTGATTAAATTCTTTTTAGATAGTATATTATAATTATTCTATATGTTATATATTATGTCTTTCTTGACTGCAGCATCGATTTTATTTTATTTTTAATAATTTACTATGCTAATATTACCATTAGACAAAATTTTAAAATAAATAAATATTGATAGTATGATAACGAATATTTCATTTTGAAAATGAAATTAACACTGTTATAAATAAAAAAAGACTAATACAAATTCTAATCATAATCTCGACAATTTAAATTAAAGGATACTAATGAAACATAATAAAAGTTAATAAAATCAAGATACTTTCATTAAGTTTCACATATTAACAACTAAAGTAAGCAATAACTGATCACTGAACATTTATTTACAGTCTTATGATGTTGAGTAGATTGATTCATTTATATAAAACTTTACGTTTATAAATAAAAAAAATATACAAATTAATACAACTTAAAACAAACCAATTGAATGTAAGTAATAATCACATTACAAACAATATTAAAAAGTATAATTTGAAATAATGATCAAACTTTATATTACAATTGTATTTTTAATACAATTCTACAACAAACAAAAAATAATACAATTACCTATTTTATCCCACTGATTTAGAATAGAACTACATGGATTTCAGAATGAATTACAAAAAGTATATAGTTTGTATTCTTCCTGTAAAAGATACATGAAAATTAATACTTTGAATATTATAAAAAAAATACATTCTTATTTAAATACAACTGACATAATTCTCTTTAAATTACATTGAATAATTATAATTATTAAATTATATACTTAATGTAATTTTATATCAAATAAGTTTAATTAAGAACATGAGATTGTTAATTTTTAATAACCTTGAGTACTGACTCCAATGAACATTTTTATATACAAGACTAATTATGACGAGATAAAACAATGTCATAAACTTTAAAATTAATACATGTAAGTATAAATAAATACCGTACTTTATTTAAAATCATTTTAGATATTAAAAACAAGATTACATAAAATATATTCACATTACTGTGTATTTAGAAACTGTGGCAAATTCACTTTCACACAAATGAATTATCATCCTCAACACTACAATAGGTTATAAAGTGTTCAATAATCACTTATTATTCACTTTATTATTTATAACAACAATAGGCTAATGCGCATTTGATGAGGTACCAGCATCATCAGATGACGGCTTCACCATCGAAATGCGCGCTAGTCTATTGTTATAAACAAACAAAGTGAACAATAAATAGTTATTGAACACTAGATAATATCTTGTGGTATTGAAGACGATAATCATTTATGTGAAAAAAAAACACGAAATAACGTAGAATAATACATGTTATAAACATAAAAAAATATATAATTAAAAAAAATAGAATAACTGAATAAACAAGGAAATATACCTCTCAAAAGTAACGTCATAAAGATTGTGATAATTATTAGTAACAAAATCATAATAAAACAACTAACTGCAAATAAAAATTGATCCATGACATTGGAAAATATTAAACTATATGTAATAACTATTAATAACAAGCAGTTTACAGAGATGTATTAAAAGTATAAACAGTATAATTAACGGAAAATAAAAAAATAAAACCAAATTGAATGACATTTCACTATACAATTTTGACAGATTTTTTAAATTTGGCATTTGTTTAAATTATAACAGATTATAAACAAACGTAAGGGATATATATATATATATATATATATATATATATATATATATATATATATATGTATATATAAACTTTATTACAAGTGATGAAATTACAAGAACTACTATTTCTCGCATATGATTTTACTGTCTATTATACAAATTGAATATAAATAAAAAATAAAATAATTATAAAACATAAAAGTTATACACAAAAAAGAAAATGTTAAACCATATTATGCTTATCATTAAGTAACAAACATAAAATACAACAACAAAATTCAAACAATAATTTAAGGAATAAAAGTAATTTACTATCTTGGCTATTATATTTTAAACGATG
>CP092093.1:11040000-11095000 GCA_029203775.1 Neoneuromus ignobilis | reverse complement strand
ACCAAAATCCACAGTTTGACATAGAAGTTAGATAAGCGAAGCGTTAGGACGCACTCATAAATAATTAAACTAATTAGTTGTTTTATTGGAGAGTTTCAGACAAACCGCAGATAATTATTTCATCATTACATTAATGGATAAACAATTAACAGTAAAAGGATCATTTCGAATGTTCACAAGTACAGTACAGTTTATAACTTAAATAAATTGACATTTCTACAGATCTTATATATTTTACATAGAGTATTGTTCATTATATATATAATTATACATATAATATAATATATATATATATATATATATTATATGCAATGAACAAAAATTAAGTTTTGGATCGTTGTGTATATTTATTTTCAATAAAATAAACATTTATTTGAATTGTATTAAAGTAATAAATTCATTTAAATATGATACTTAAGATTTAATTCCATTTAATATCATCAAAAATATAACTAATCAGTCCTAAAAATAGTAAATATTAAATATTTTCAAAATTAATTTCAAAATAAAACTTAGACAAAAACTACTCCTTATAACATTTAAAAATGTTGTAATTTTCACAAAATAAATCCAAAAAAATAATGAGTAGTAATCAATATTTTTCAAAAAAAAACAAACATTTCTTTAATACATATATAAACACATTTAAAATACATTTACCTAAATATAATATTTGAAATACATAATAAAATTGAAAACATATTTCTCATGATATATCATTTTAATTGATTCTTTTACATTTATCAATTTAAGCTTAAAATTGTACTGTGTAAATGAATTTTAAATTAAATTAAAGCCTGAGCTACAGTAACCCTGCATAATGTGATGCTAAAACATGGGGTGTAGTAAGAATGTACTTCAGTTCCAACGAAAAGCACTCTAGTTTGAAATTACAAACACGGTGACCAGAATTTCAATCGATTTAACCGGGAATAGAAACGCTAGTCCACAAGAATGAGCACTTATCATGCTACCGTTTACACACGCTTCGCTAAAGACAATTAAATAAAATATTAATCAAACTGTCATTAGTATAAATAACATTTCAGTTAAATCATTTATATATATATATATATATATATATATATATATATATATATAAGTATATATTGATATTTGAAACATAAAAAGTCAATGGCATTGTTAATGGTATAATTAGTGTTCTTACTTTCAATTTTTCTATAAATAATGTACATTTAAATTATTAATTTCTAACAACAGTTATATTTTTCCTTACTTCAAGTTACATAAGCTTAATAATATAAAACGAGTACAATTTCAAAAATTTCATTGAAATAATCATAGCATCAAAATCAAGAGAAATTTTTAAAGATCAATTGAAAAATCGATACATAAAAATTGAAACATTCTAAATAATAATAAAGACAAACATATTAAAAGTAAAAACTTATATTTTTTATATTTTAAAATAAAAATAAAAACAATTCTTTTCATATATCCACAATTAAAAATATTTTAAAATAAATAAACCACTCACCTCAACATCACAATATTTTATGTGTTCGATAATCATTTATTATTCATTTTATTCGCTGATTCACATTTTGATGGATATACCATCATCAACAAAGCATTACATTATAAAATCTAAATACAACGTTTGTTAGTCAATAAATTTTAAAACTATTTCGTTGTAATAATCAGAAAACAGACATTTTCAAAACAAACAATATTATTTTATTGCTTTAGTATAAAATTTTACATATTACTAAATAAAATAATTGTCAATAAAATAATGGTCTTGTATTTATTAATATTTAAAAAATGTATAGCAACTACCTTGTATTTTAAGAGTGAAAATCTCTATGTTGAAAACAATATGTAGTGTATTAAAATATTGATAATATATGTTTCAGTAATATATTAATTAAATCATACTGTTTATAATTAAATTTATTTTTTTTAAAAAAAACAATCATAATATTTAGTAATATATATATATAAAAAATTTCAAAATACACTTTTCTTTAAATTAACACATCAGAGCAGAATACTAATTCATGTTTCATTAAAGAAAAACAAGAAACATTTCATAAATCTTTTAATTCCAACAAATAAGTAACTTGAACAAGTTAAGTTCTTCGGAAAAATTGGTAACGTTCATCTTCGTTAAACCTCTATAATACGTTTTATCGATTTCTGGTTCGATATATATATATATATATATATATATATATATATATATATATATATATATATATATATATATACATCGTTTTTCTATTAACTTCATTATGGTTTGGTTAAAGCACGTTGTATCGTAACATTCAAGTAATTTACGTGAAATGTAGGAAGCAAGAATCCAGCACGTGAATAAATATTTAAACCACAGAATGGTATGTTTCCGACATATTTATAACAAAAAGACCTTGCAGGTTGGAATCAATTTCATTAGTTCTGTTTTCTTTTCTGTCAGGAAATATTAACAAATATTTGTTTCATCAGATAAATCATTGCATATATCAATTACATAAACACACACATATTGCATATATATATATATATATATATATATATATATATATATATATATATATATATATATATATATATATATATATATATGACAATTGAATTTTGTATTACCTTCAAACATACCAAAGAATTTAGAGCAGAATTATTTTTTTAAAAAAATAAAGTCTTACTTCACTTTGTCAATGAATATTAATTCAGACTATTTTTATATGTTTAATTATACATATAATTTATTTAAAAACATAATTAATTGCATATATTTTATGTATATGTATGTTTGTTATTTTAGAAAAAAAACTTTAAAAATTAAATATAATTGTAAAGTATTTTATTTTTATTTTTCAATTTTAATATGTTTTTTTAAACACATACACACACACACACACATATACACACACACACATATATATATATATATATATATATATATATATATATATATAACATAAACTGGTACTACATAAGTATTAATAAAATTATGTCCACATATACTTCTAAACAATTCATTACAAAAAAGATACTCAAAGAAAACCAGATACGAAAAACGTTTACAATACATATCCTCTTATATTCAGAATATTTTCGAGATTCTCAATTTACTACTATATATTATATTTATGAGAAATTCGCATTCAAACACAAAAATCTATAAACAAACAACAAACAATACGCATAAGAATGTAGACTCAATAACTTAACGTCTTTAATTTATTCGACTGAAACGAATGTCCTATATTTATACAAACAGACAGTAATAGAATACCATTCTTTACAAAAAAATGCTATTCGAGTTTTAATCTGACAGTAATCAGCGCATTTCAATAAATAGTTATGAATTCTTTTCTAATAATAACGTTGAGGAAACATTAAAATTATTTTTTTTTAGTTCATACTAAAATTAAATCGACTGTAAAACTGAATAAAATATTACTTTTTAAACAAATCTTTACAAGTTACAAGATATATTATTTCTTTAATTTTTATTTCTGCTCATTTATTATAACAAAAAGGATAAGTTGATATTGCAATACCAACATTTCAACAATTAACTTATATTCATAACAAATAAAATATTTTAAAAATATGTTTTTTTTCACAAATATTGTGCACACATATACACACACATACACACACACATATATATATATATATATATATATATATATATATATATATATATATATATATATATATATATATATATATATATATATATAGGCAACAATTATATTGACAATTTTGCACAAAATAAATATTCACCCAGTGATTTTAATTATTAAATTACAAAATATAAGGAGAAACTTTTCCAGAATTTACATTGAACAACGTTGTTTCTATACACAAAAGATAAATTCATGAAAATGAAATATGTCTATACCCCTTTAAATAAATAAGACTGAACCGTCGTCACAAAGCTATATTTAAAAAATATGTATATTTACTATATCTTTCATTGTTATCTGAAAATTGTATCTTATATTACAAATTTCTATTTGAACAGTTCACAATTTGTTTGGACTATGACTGCGAATTTAATTATTTCATTTATCAAAATTTCAATGAAAACAACACGTTTTCTCTTGAAATACATATTAAATATTTTCCAAGAATACACCATTCGTGGAAATTAATTATTTTTATAATTAAATCGTACTTCCTTTTTATAAATTTAATAACGAATAAACCATAATGAAATTTATAAAGAAATACAAACAAGTTTTAGTTGAATTTTAATTATTTTAATAAACATGACAAATTTAATACTTTAAACAAAGCATAATAATAAAATATCAACTAGGCTTACAGTTTGAATTAATCTTTTTATCTCAAATAGAAAAAATATGTACGCAATGAATATATATGTATATATATATATAAAAAGAGGATAAATAAAACGGACCGAAAAATTAATGAAGAGAACAAAATCAATAAAAAGCATTTTTATACAGGATACACACATCGATAACATATTTGTCTGAATTTTGTTGGAAAAAAGGTATACGAGCTCGTATCATATTTATAATAAGTTTATATGCTTACACAGACCATTATTTAGTAGATAATATATCAAGAGGAGTTTGTGGGTGTCACAACTTAAAATAAATACTGTTTTATCTCTATATGCATAATGTATATTATGTTACAACAAAAGTACTCTAGTAAAGTTTATTATTTATTAAACTATTTATTAAATCAAGTTTATTATTTTTTGATAAATTCACGCTAACAGTAATTATTATTTATATAAAAAGAACAATGACAAAAAATATCCAAGGTAGTAATTCTGAATGGAATAATTAAAAATCTATTATTCTATCATTTTAATGCACGGACTTAAACTTTTATTAATTTTACTTTATAATATCTTTGTTCCATTAAATTTGTTATATCAGATTATCCCCTAAATACTTAACATTTTTAAACGACAAAAAATGATGTATATATATATGTGTGTGTGAGACAGAGAGAGAGAGAGAAAATGTTATCAATATACTAAGTACGTTTTTTTCTGCTAGTTATTAAATAGAAAAATACATTCTTGTTTAATTGAGAAATACGTTAGTAACATCAACTTTCTTCCCTACTCTCTGATAATCCTCTCAGTACAATATGCACTTTGTTATGGCTCTCAAAAGTGCTAATAAATTAGATTTCTCTTAAATATGACAAATTAAATATTTACAACTCTACAATGATTTATAGGAAAAATGGCATAATATTGTAATTAACACATCATTCAAATCAACTCGCTAAACATTTTTTGCACATACATACAAACAATGTTTTCTATAAGTATTTTATGTTTTTATTAAAAAAAATGAAGAATAACATTTAATAGTTCTGTAAACATTATAATCTTTATTTTTTAAAAAAAAAACGCTATTTATATATGAAACCATTAAATTTTATTCAGCATAAAAAAATGTTAAAAACTAATCAAATATTTTTGTTGAAAATAAACGGTTATAATTTCTAAAACAAATCAGTTATTTCCTGTTGTCCCATTTATTGGACGTATATGATTTATTTAGTTAATGATATAAAGTATTTAGAGCAATTTCAATAATGAACTAATCACATAAACGTGGCGAAATATATTTAAGTTCCACATCACCCTATCAATTCACAAGAAATTATTAATTACTTGTAACAACCCACTGGAAATATTCTCGGCCATATTTCACCTGCTCTTCTCACCCCACTGACAATTTCAAATCTCATGAATAATTTCAAGAAAAAATATTTTTTCTCTTAACGATCAAATCTTTGAAAAGTAACTAACCGAACGCCTTTTTATAAACATAAGCAATAAAAATATTTTATAAGATTGTGATTACTTCTTTATATTTATATGAAGATACTCAAATATATGATCATTATTATTTAGCATTTTAATTCATATTTATCAAATTGAGACATAAAAGTGCATATTAATAATACAACTAACAATTTTAATGATTGAATTTATTTCTTGATTTTTTATTTAAATTCGTAAAAATACCCTCACTAATTAATTACATAACTCTAAATTAATCTAAATAAAAATCTCTCTAAATAAATTATTTTTGAAAGAATATCGACATATTTACATTATTTTGGAAAAGAAAAAAAGTATACTTCATCAAATTTAACTCACGTAGTATATTTAAATATAACAAAATTATTTACTCCATAATTTACAAAATATTTTACTAATGAGTACAAAAAGTAAAACATATAATTCAAAACCCAGAAGTAACAAAAAAATTATTTATAATATTTTCCCAAAAATATCTTGTTTTCTATTCTGCGTTTTTATCTTTTTTCAGATAGACTAAAAGAACAATAAAATCTTATGTTGTTGAGGAATTCATTTGTATTAAAGTGAATTTACCATAATACGAAAATAAATAAATGTTGAATTAATTAATCAATTAACTTATTAATACATTTGTGTTGAAATACGTAATTATATTAAATTGATTTACTTTAAACTTTTAATTAATGCCTCTAGGATGTTTGTATTATTATTATGTATCTTTACAATGGTCAATTTCAAGACTTAGAAGCTAACTCATATGATCATAGAATCTAATGACGACATTAGTCTAATTGAAACTCTATTACATACTCTTCTTTTATGAAATTTCTAATTTTTAATACTGCTGTTTATTTTTACAATCATTTATTTCACTACAGTATAATAATAAAGTGTAATTTATAGAATTTTATATACTTTATCAAATTATACATAATGCACTATTATTGTCTAAACTATTTATATATATATATATATATATATATATATATATATATATATATAACATTAATTTACTTCATATAATAGAACAATAATTATTCCAAATTTAATTTTATATTAAGCATCCGGTAAAAATCAAATACAAAACTAATATTTCAACTGATGTCACTTCAACAACACAAACAAAAGGTATTCACAACAACATGGCACAACACGACTGGGGGTGATATTAAAACATAATTGATTAACATCAGTTGCTCCTAAAATATGAAACCGAAAACTAAAAACTACAATACATCGATCTAACACCACAAGAAACACTACGTGTGTACGTTTGATTCCATATGATTTTCTCTGTTTTATTTACTTTTGGTCCTTTGCGTGTTAACAGACAATGAAGTTACCCGTTGAATACATAGTGCATACTTTATACCTGGTACAATAAATGTAATATAAATTGATGGATGTGATTATTTACTGTTCGTGATTTCTATGCTAAGCATTTATAAAAGAGACTAGCCATTAAAATGGATATACTTTTCACAATACTTTTCAATGAATATATGAATATTATCCTTTGAAGATAATTTCTAAATCTATAAATCTCAAATTAACGATTTTACAAAGTGTAACATAAAATAAGTTAGTTCAAGAGTATCATGTTCATTCCTATCACATTAGAATAAAAGCATAGTAAGATTCAAAGTATTTTGTAAGCCAATACGTAAAAGATAACAGTGTAAATTAAACATGTTTTTCAAACATAACAAAAAAATGTACAATATAATATATATATATATATATATATATATATATATAAAATAGTTCTTTTTCCTTTTGGGAAACTGAAAAATGTTGTGACTCGTTCTTGACTGAAAAATAACAATTCATGAACATAAAGTGATTTTTTTGTACTAAACATATTTCATATAATTCAACAAATTTTATTTCTACAATTATATACTTATTAAAAAATTTCATTTTTATTTTTATTATATATATATATATATATATATATATATATATATATATATATATATATATATATATATATATTAAACCTGTGTTATCTAAATGTATGAAGACTTCAAGATATCGATAGCATTATTACTTTAATTATTATTTTAATAGAATAAAACATTAGAATTTCAAAAACCTATGAATTTCCTATAAAATAATACATATTTACATTACGAAATAAATTACACTAATGTACATATATTTTTTAGAAATATTAGGTTGTCAAATATCTCCCTTCCGCCTTTTTGTCTTTTGAATTTCGCGGCTATATACAAAAAAAAAAAGGCGGAAGGGAGATACTTGACAACATAATATATACATTATATGTAACTCAAACTATAGGTATATATAGTTTTGTATTTGGTGAATATGCAGCTAATGTTTTGAATTAACTACAAAAACAAATACTATTTATATGTATGTAATTAATTAAATTCATAATCATTTAATTACATACAATTCAATAAACAGATTTAAACATTGTTCTTACAAATATTTATTTCTTTTAATGAGAAATATCATATGTACATTAATTATTCTAACTAATCGAGAAATGTATTTACATTTATAATATACTTGAATATAAATAACAGCAATAGTTTTTTCCACGATATTTAATATAAGTTTTTACTGCGTAAAATTGTTAAATTATAGTCTTGAAATTTGATTCTCATTGTGATCATTTTACAGATTATATAAAAAAAATACATACGATTTATAATAAGTAATAGACATTTTTACTTTTAATAATAATTTTTATTCATTAAAATAACACTCAACATTCGTTGGCTCTTATTGTATAAACTAATATAAAAAAATGGTAAAATCTCTTATTTTCTTATTCATAAAATCTTATTTCCACATCTAGTTCACTAAATATCTGTTTTGTTGATTTTAGATAATTATTTCTTTGGTCTTTCCAAAATTATTTACATAATGAAAATAACAATTGCGATAACTATGTCAATTTTACATAAATATGCTATTATATTTATTGATAGCAAATTATAAAATAATAAGTCTTATACTTTATACTTTTCCAAAAATATATTTGTAAATATATATTTTCAACTTAAAGACATGTTTAATTTTTTGAATCTTAACATACACATGAATGTGTTAATTATTTATATTAAATTATTGAACTTTAACCTATTATCTCAACCTGTCAACATACAATTTTCAGCATTAATTATGTATATTACCATATATATATATATATATATATATATATATATATATATATATATATATATATATATATATATATGTAAACAACTTCAAATTAACTACAAATTTACTAATAGCTTTGATAACATAATACACAATATCAATTTATTATATACATATTAACAAAAATTGTGTTACCTCAATAGTATCATTAAAAACATTATTTCGTAAATTCATAATTTTAAGATTTCTTCTATTTTTTCAACAATTTACTATAATCATTTGTGATAAAAACTCATATATTAAAAATTTTCCAAATATCAAAATAAAAGTAATATATATATATATATATATATTGAATTCTTAAATAGTAGGTAAAAATAATGAAGAAATGAATTTCAAATAAATATAATATGAATAAAAATTATAAAATATACTTTTTTATAAACTATATTAAATGACATGAGTATGGATATTTATGTACATTCACAAAAATAAATATTGTGCAAATTAATGATTGTTAATAATTCTAATATTTCATAGAAGAGGAATATATTATAATAAATTGTGTACAAAATTAAATTCAGTAATAAAACAACAATACTGAATAAAAAAGAATAATAATATACTGACCCAAAAATCGTTTTTATAAGAACTGCATTCAAATGACATATCAGCCACATTAGTATTTAAAAAGATATAACCGGCATGAATATTAAAAACGAATACAAATTTCACTATAACAAATGTATGTCACGAACGAACGAATTTGACAATAATCGCTGTAACGCACAATTAAATACTAATTGTCGTGTGTATAAAATGAAAATGTGGTGAATAAATTCATCACAGTCGCACTGAATTCAATTGTCAGGCGATCCTAGATCAAATCCAGCGCAAGTAAAAGCGCAGACTGCGCTCGAATATCAACAATTGATTTCAATCTGTTGATTTGGAGGGTATGTGCCGATTTATAGTCATGCGTAGTACGCGAATCGCACACGACCGTGACACTTACTTCTTGCCAATCTAGATACCCGCGCTACGTGCCGTAATCGACTTTATCGACACGCTCGCAGGCATACAGGACAAGATATGTTGCCTAATAATGTCATATTCGGAGACTTGCTTGTGATCAATACATTTTTATTAAGGGAATCTTACACGACGTTCTCCGTTTTTTATCTGATTGCACGAACTAATAGCCTGGAGCTTCCGTGATATACAACTGACAAATTTAATTCTAAATATAAGAAATCATAATCTTTGCCGATTTCTCTTGAAAAGCGGTTTTTTAAATCATTTTTGCTAGAAATTCGTCGATATCGATTTTTTCAAAGGAAATCCCATATATGTTTAATAGGATTAACATCCGGAAACTAGGGAGATGTAACAAGATATTCAGGAGTATTATAAAGAATCCACATCTTTGTATTCCAAACAATATGTTTAGAATCATTATCTTGCATATAATCATTATTAAATCCCATTGTGTTAAAACTCAAGTGAAGATTTTCTTTTAAGATGTTAATATACTCATACCTCTCATGATTCATGTTCCCATCGATAAATACGTGTTTTCCCACCTCAAATATCACCGTGTTTGATCACAAGTACTAAATTTTCTTTATCTAATTCAATGTTTCCACTCCATGCATTGTCCCTTTGAACAAAAATACTATATTTAAGTTCATCAATGAAAACCACACATTGCCAAGACTGATTTGACTTATTTAAATATTTTTTTACAAACTCTAATGGCTTTTTTTATTCTCAACATATACCTAATATTTCTAATGGGCAGATCTTCCGTATATCCGGTCGAACGCAATAAGTTTCTAACAAATATCAAATTATTTTTAAAAAAATATCGTTTATAGTAACCGTTTAATTAATTTATTAATCATACTGGTAATATTTATTCTTAGAATATACAATTATTTCATTCATTAAAATCACAAAATGAAGATATTACATTTTTTATTCAATGATTGAAATCTATAATGTTTAGAAATAAAAAGAACGTACTTAATAGTCATTTAAAATTAAATAGTTTTACTGAAATATTCAACGACCCAAAGTGAATTAGTTTAAAAACTAAGGAAGAAAATGGAAACCTTTTTTCCTATATGAATAATTTATTATTTACGTATTTTTAGACGAATTCTCTTTGGTGTTATTTTTTTACTTTAATGCTTCTTTTGAATTTTCAATTATAATCACAGCATAAAAATTTATTAAAACACATAGAAACAAACTAATTATTAAAAAAATAACATTTATCGAGATTTAAGAGTGCTTTTTAATTCTGCATATATAAACTTTGAAAAAACATGACATTTATAAACAAAACACATAAATAAAAAAACATTTATAAATATAAAATTTTAGACTTTTTAAAATATTACATATGTATTATGTCTCTGATTCGTATTACACATAAGTATATATTTAGTATCAAATAGATACAGTTAATTTATAAAAAGATTTTAAAAAATGTAAAAAAATCCGTTCGTTCCCTTTTTACAACGCTTGATTTTCTTCGCGGTTAATATTTAGAAGAATATATATTTCTAATGTAAACACTACTTATTTCATATATTACTAGTTAATGTTTTTAATTTGACTATTTTTAGGTTTCAAATAATTACTAATTATTTTTTCACCTTTAAATACTCCATTTATTTATATTAATTTTTAATTAATATTACAAATAAATGAGAATATAAAAATTTGGTAAATTAAATATATTCTTTTATCAACATTTTTCAGTCCACACAGACAATATTAAACCAAACTGAAACAAAATATGTAAATTTTAACTTAAACTTTGCTAGTACATCGCTTTGGCTGAATTAATAACTTCCTCATTAAGTCGCAAATTACAGTTTATCAAAAAAAATAATTTGATTAGTATGCAGCATATATATATATATATATATATATATATATATATATATATATATATATATATATATATATATGTGGCGACTCGGTTGTCGCCGTTTGTGGAAAATGAAATATGACTACGGCATTTATTTTCCGTGGTTAACGTGGATGTCCAGATGGTTTCTTGTTGGGCTAGAGACTTGGGTCTCTGCTTGCCTGACTCCTTTGTGGTGTGAGCTCAGTGTTCCGGCTCGGTTGAGCTGAGTGGAACACTGGCTGTTGAGTCTGCCGGTCGCACGGTTTTTATGCAGATTTTCTGCAGAGTCGGCTGATTTGGCTGTTTGTTGTCCGACTCCGCCGTCTCGTTGTGTGCGGAGTCAGCGTCTGCGGCTGATTGTTTCAGTCGCCTGTTGTGTGCGGTGGTGATTCCCGCAGCCGATGTGCGTGACCGCCACAGCTACTCCCTCCCCAGTGACCCTGACGGAGTCAGGAGGAACGATTTCCTCTTGTTGGGGGTCCTGGTGTTTTGGCGGTTCGTTGGAGCTGCTGTGTTGTTTGTGGCGGCGTTGTTTGCGGCGGCGTTTGTTGCGTTGTGCTTGCGACGCGTGTTGCGTTATGCCAGCGGACGCGTGTTGCGTTATGCTAGCGGACGCGTGTTGCGTTATGCCAGCGACGCGTGTTGCGTTATGCCAGCGACGCGTGTTGCGTGGTCGTGCCGTGTGTTGCGCCGTGGAGTCAGTTGTTTGTTGGCAGGCGATTCTGGCGTTGGCAGCTATACTGTTCTTTGGTCGCTCGAATGCCTGCCTTGTTTGCTGGAGAACGTGGTGGGAACCGGTGCGCGTGCTGTTGTGGGCTGGTTGCCTGTGGTTTTGCAATGCTTTTCGTTCGGCTGGTCGCAGCTGTCGTGAGCCATGGCGATGCTGGAGCCGTTGTCGTGGTGGCAGAAGGGCGTGGTTCGCTCTCTTCGAGGCATCCTGTGGGTGACGGGGATCTGCTGGTTTGTGCTCGATCCGCGTATCACCGGTGGTCCTCTTGGTTCTTCTGTGCGTTTTTCACAGTGTTGTCGCTGGTCCATTCCACGTTAATCACGTCGGGGTCACCAATGTGGCGACTCGGTTGTCGCCGTTTGTCGGAAAATGAAATACCGAGTTGCAGATGACTACGGCATTTATTTCCCGTGGTTAACGTGGATGTCCAGATGGTTTCTTGTTGGCTAGAGACTACTCCTTTGTGTTGTGAGCTCAGTGTTCCGGCTCGGTTGATAACACTGGCTGTTGATCTGCCGGTCGCATTTTTATGCATAGAGTCGGCTGATTTGGCTGTTATATATCTGCGGCTGATTGTGTCAGCCGCCTGTTGTGTGCGGTGGTGATTCCCGCAGCCGATGTGCGTGACCGCCACATATATATATATATATATATATATACAGATATGTGTGTGTATATTATTAACATTAATTATATATTTTCTTTAATAGACCTTTTTACTAACTAAATGTAAATTATATGTAGATTAAAAAAACATTTTATTTTTAAAAAAAACTAAGTCTGAAAATTAGTTTAATAGAGATTACTCTATATTTCATACCTAATACACATTTTAATAACATTATAAATATAGGTTTTTTATCCATGCAATACAAATTAAATATGAATTTATATTCTATATTTTTTTGTTAAAATAGTTTTAATTTAAAATAAATATAAAACAAATTAAAGAATAATTCAAATTTTACCATGTTTTTAACAATTTTCAAATTGGTTTTTCATACTTTGAAACAAATCAGTTTATATCAAAATTATATACTTTTTATTTGTACTCAAATGAATTGACAATTTTTATAATTTGACAATATAATCATGGAATGTGTTATATATATATAATGGTTCCAACACAAAATAAATATCATTAATGTGAATGAACCTCCGAACTTGAATGATTGCAAGTATCACAGTAGAACAAGTGTAGCGAGCGGGGAACATAGCCTAACTGCAAACATAGTGAACAGAGGTAAGAGCCTCCTGGTACATATATATTAATTTCAAAAAATCTAATTTATTTTACAATCAACATTAAACCTAAACACACACATTATTCATTAAAATATATCAAAAATATACTTTAGCAATCAAAGATAAAATTTATGACGAAAAATATAATAAAGGTTTTATCAAGACAAACAAGTACAGTACATAAAAATTTATTGAAACTTTGCATATAGGTAAAAACATTCGATACATCACATGCACTTTATTCAAATATTCTTAATTCAAAATAATAAAAAAAAAAAAATGGCAAAATGCCTTATGATAATCCCATTACTTATTTTAAAATTACTTCAGATGAATATAATTAGTATTATTCTATAAATTTATATACAGATGATATATAACATAAATAAAACAAATTATAACACAAAATTCAACTTTACACATTCACTCACAAATT
The DNA here is from genome assembly GCA_029203775.1 of Neoneuromus ignobilis. NCBI lineage: Eukaryota > Metazoa > Arthropoda > Insecta > Megaloptera > Corydalidae > Neoneuromus > Neoneuromus ignobilis. Next base: position 11,080,737 of record CP092093.1, on the reverse strand, counting down.
TAATTTTATTTATAAAAATAAAAAAAAAATTAAACATAATCTAACATATCAGATCTTAACATTAAATTTAAAACTTTATATAAACTGACCCTAGAAAGTAATGATTACACAAGCAAAACTACTTCTTAACTATATGGTACAAATACAGTAATCTTGCTAACAAATATTTCTCAAAATTCATTAATTTATATATATATATATATATATATATATATATATATATATATATATATATATATATATATATAATTCAAATGAAATTTATATTTAAAAATATGAAATAAAAATAAATTTGTAGCAAATTTCCATCAGTCATAATAAATTGTTTATAACAAATATAAAAATATATGTTGATCATTTCTAAACTAAAATTACCTACAAAGACAACAAGTGTATATTTTGAACAATTATGTATTTTTTTATTAATAATACTACATTTATAACTTTTCTCCCTTGAATATATAAAATGATTTTGTTTATCTATATACGTAATGGATTTTTTACCACAATGCACATTTGAGCTCAATTACATACATACATACATACATACATATATATATATATATATATATATATATATATATATATATACATATATATATATATATATAAATTTGCACTATGAATATACAATATCAATTTTGTATTATTTAGAAAAATTAAATAATACATTCAATAAAGAATTAACAATTACTTCAAATGTCATTAACAAAATAAATAAATCTATTAATCCAAATGAATATAACATAAAAAAATGTCACTATATTTCATGGTTTTATTTAAACTCATTTGCTTATTATAGAATGTGCAGGATCACAGAAAGAAGTATTAAATTTTAAATCAACGATTTTTGATTTGTGATGCAGCCTTCTGTTGTGCTCGAACAAATTCTGGGTAATCAATATAGCCATCAGCATTTAAATCATCCATTTTCAGAATTGGATCAATAAGTGCAACCAATTCATCATCTTTAAAAATTTTACTTTCAACTGCATTTTGTACAGCAGGATCTTTATTACCTTGTTCTAAAAATGTATATGGAAAAAATTAAATATGAAACATATTTATTACATTATAAATAATTCTTTAAATTGATAATTTTCAATAAGATTTATAAAACACATACCATGCCAATGAATTAATGATTTAATAAGTTCACAACCATCTAATTTATTGTTATTATCAGCATCATGCATTTTAAAATAATGAAATTGTAATTCTTGATCAGTCATTTTACTTGTATCTATTGGCACCTCCATATGTTCAGCAATATGTCTAGAAATATTCCAAACTTTTAAATATATATAAATTCATAAACAACAGATACACATCTGCATATATATTATATATATGCAGGTGTGTGTGTGTATGAAATTACATAATAAAGAAACTAATAAATATAATATAAATATCTGAAACTCAATATATATTGATTTTTTTAAAAAATAGGCATAAAAAAATCATACTCTTTTTCATGTTGAATATTTGCAGCATTTAAAAGTTGTCCTGGTTGTGGAGCAGCATGAGCATGATGATGTCCTTGCTGAACAGGAATATGTTGAACAGGAACTTGTCCTACTGGAACTTGTTGCACAGGTACATGCTGAACAGGAGCTTGCTGATACATTTGTTGTTGTTGCTGTACATGTTGTTGTTGCATTTGCATATCTTGAAATTGTTGTGGATGTCCTTGTTGTGGGTGACCCTGTTGTGGATGTCCCTGTTGTGGATGTCCCTGTTGTGGGTGTCCTTGTTGTGGCATGTGTTGAGGTACTTGTTGCTAATAAGAAATAAAAAATCTTATAACTGAATGGTACATACTTATAATTAAAAACAACTTACATATCTTTGTGGTGGAACTCCAGGAGCTACATGTTGTGCAATACTTAACTGAACTACATGTATTATAAATAACATCAAAGTGCAAATAAATTTCATTTTGACCCTAAAAAAATAACAGCTTATATTCAATGAAAACTTTCATTGATTTAAACTTAAAAAAAAATTGACCATATGTAACTACTAAAATATAAATACAATATTAAACAACTAAAAAAAATTTATTCAAATGTATTTATTTTTTAATTTAAAATACAAAACATACATGACTGTCTATTACTTACTATATATTATTAACAAAACTAGTAACTAAATTCTTCATAACCTAAACACAATTTAAAAACACGTATATGTTACTACGTGTACATCGCCGGTTTACCTACGTAAATAATACACGTAAACAGTATTGAATAAAAACAACCATATCTATTCAATCCTGACTACAGGTGACAGCTACAGTAGTTTCTTACAATTATCATTTTTTCATATAACACAACAAACATTTATATTTTTTTTATACAATTATTACAGGGTATTCCAATTCGTTTAATGAAAAAGATATTTTTTAACTAGAATATTTATAGTACTCGATACTATATTAATTAAATTTAAGAAATTATATATATATATATATATATATATATATATATATATATATATATATATATATATATATATAATTAATAAATACAAAAACGTAAAAATATTCTTCATCTTAATAAGAATATTTTTTTAATATTTTTATTATTTGCTTTAAATTTCAAAATTACAAATTTGATATAAAAAACATATTTCAAAAAATAATATCACCCAACATTGAATTCGAACTCTAACTTTATTATTTAACAGCCTAAAAAGGAGTTATTTAGTTTAAATCCATAATCAATGTTTAATAAAGCAAATAAACATTTTTGATTTTAAAATGTGCAAAAAACTAAAAATGTAATGGACATCATTTTATCTTTAAATATATTACACAAAATAATAAACTATTTCTAAACAGAAACAACATTAAATATAACAATGAAAACAACTAGTGATATATGAACTAAAATAAAGACCTCGTTCTTACTGAACACGTTATTTTTTGAATAACATTTTGTTTAAATTTTCTTAATAAAATTTAAGGGAAGCCCTGAAGATAAATGAGTCTCAAACCTTATTTATAGAATTCTACAATAAGTTTGTTATTTAAACTTCTAAAGCTTTAACATGTCTAAAGCTATTAGTAGATTGAAAAATATTAAAAAAGTAGCTGATAAAGTTCAGCATGGTAAAATGAAAACAAATATTCCTGCTGGTATGGCTACAGCAGGTCCTCCACTAGGACCAATGCTTGGTCAGGTAATATATAACCTAAAACGGGAAAATAATTTATGTACAACAAATTAATATTTTTAGCGTGGTATTAATATTACTGCATTCTGTAAAGATTTTAATGAAAAAACTAAAGATATCATAGAAGGAATACCATTGCCAGTTCGTGTTACTGTTAATCCTGATAGAAGTTATGAACTTGTAATTCATAAACCTCCAGCTACATACTTTCTTAAACAAGCTGCTGGAATTGAAAGAGGTGCAATGGAAGCTGGTAGAGAAACAGCAGGAAAAATTACCTTAAAACATTTATATGAAATTGCAAAAATTAAAAGTGAAGATCCAACAATGGCATTGAAAACCACAGAACAAGTTTGTAAAATGTTAGTAGGAATCGCTAGATCATGTGGTATAGAAATAGTTAAAGATCTTGATTCTAAAGAATATGCAGAATTCATGAGGGAACGACATCAGATTGTTGAACAACAGCGTAAAGAACTTCAAGAAAAAAAGGAAGCAAAAATGTTACGAACTGTGTAATATTAATTTTATTGTTACATTAGTTTTTAAAAATCAATTACTGTAGAAAAATTATTTATATTTACAAATAATAAATGTTTATGAAACCAGTAAAGGATTTTTTTTTCGTTCCTTCTGAAAATGTTTTTTTCTTTGTTTCTCAATATGTTTCTTTAATTTGCCTTTCTGTTTTAATTCTTCATAATGATCAACTAAATCCAAAATTCTTTTTTCGGATTTTTTCTTAAATACAGGTTTTTCACCACTTTTCAATTTAGCCACATATTCATCTTGTTCTGCTTTCTTTTTCATTCCTTTTTCTTTTAATAATCGTTCTTCACGGTTTTGATTTTCCATTCTTTGTATCAGATACTTTAATTTTTTGATTTGATCTTGATCATCAGCTTCTTTTAATTCTTCTTTAAGAGTTTTATATTCTTCTTCTCTGACATTTTTCAGAAATTTATAATTATCTTTAAAATGCTTTTTATTGAATGTACCACAAAGTGAATCAAATCTAGGGTCTCGAGGCTCAAATTTTTTAATTGGAATTACATTGTTGTTTATAGGAACTGGTTTCTTTGAACTTATTTCTAAAGGATAATTCTTGTTTTTATGTTTTATTTTATTATTTACATTTTTTTTGATTTTCCCAGACTGTTTAAATACGGTTTTATTATATAATTTTGAACCTACTTTTTCCTTTAGTTTTTGAAGTTCTTCAAAACTCATATTTGCCAGTTCTGCTCGAATTGATAACTAAAAATTAACATTAATAATAATTTTTCTAATAATTATTTATGGATTCTTGATTAACATTTAACTCAATTATTTACCCTTTCTTCATCACTTGTATCATCATTTTCATTTAAATGATTATTAAATTTTGTAATTTTATTATATTGTAAATTGGACATTGTTTCAAGATTCTTATTCTTAAATTTAATTATTTTTAAATATTAAAAACATTTAATTTTAATGAAAATTCATAACAAATGTTAATAAATATCAATCTATTCTTTAACCTAAAAGACATATATTGGTTTAATCTATTTGTATTTATTTTGTTATTGAAACTAAAAATTATTTTAAATGCGTTTCAAAAAAAGAATAACAATATTGTTAAAAAATACAGTAAATTAACACATGCATACACACATTCATATATATGTTCAAAAATATACTACATACATCACACAATTATATACAATAAATAATCAAATTTTTATATAAACACTTGTTTACTATTTACCAATGTTATTATTTTTCTCTTCACTATGCATATAATAAGTACATGCAATTGAAGATAACCTAAATAAAATAGTAGTTATATATTATTATTTAAATTACATAAAGCGATAAAAAGAAAAACATTGAAAAATTCCATTATACACTGAAACTTTTATTTATGAACACAGATTAAAATACTAATATCTGTAAGTTTGTCTTTGTTCAATGTTTTGTTACTCTATGAGAAAATTACATTAATCTACGTTCTATAGAGAATGCGGTCACGCGTCACATGTTGACTTTGACTCCGACCTGTGACAGTTACGTTGTCACTGAAATTTAGAATTGTCATTAATTGTAAAACTGAAGTATATTTTTAAAAATGGGTAACAGATCATCATTATTATTAAGAGAAGAAGAAATTGCACAAATTCAAGAAGAAACTGGCTGTAAGTTTTTTTATTCATCTATATATATAGTTAATATATATTTTTAATATCAATATTTTTTTATCAAATAGCCTTGAAAATAATGAGAATATTTTTAATTAATGATTTTTCATATATTTTATATTAATTTATTTGTTATATAAATATATATATATGTATATATATATACTTATAAATAATATGTACATGTATGCATAACAATATATAATCACCTAACAAATTTAATTTCAGTTACACCTAATCAAATAGAAAGATTGTATTCACGTTTCACTTCATTAGATCGTGGAGATTGTGGTACTTTAAGTCGTGAAGATTTTCTACGCATTCCAGAACTTGCTATCAACCCATTAGGAGATAGAATTGTAAATGCATTTTTTCAGCAAACCGGCTGCTCAGATCGTATAAACTTTTTGCATTTTATGCGTGTTTTGGCTCATTTTAGACCTATTAGAAAGAATCGTGAAAATAAATTAAATTCGCGAGAGGAAAAATTGAAGTGTAATTATTATTGATAAACTTACTTTAAAAAGTTTAATTAATTCATTATATATATATATATATATAATATAATATATAAATTTTCATATTTTCAGTTGCCTTTAAAATGTATGATTTAGATGATGATGAAATGATATCAAGAGAAGAATTATTAGCTATTCTTCACATGATGGTTGGAGCAAATATTAGTGAAGAACAATTGACAAGTATAGCTGAACGTACAATTTTAGAAGCTGATGAAAATGGAGATGGAACTATTTCCTTTGAAGAATTCTGCAAAGCTTTGCAACGTACTGATGTAGAACAAAAAATGTCAATTCGTTTTCTTAATTAATTTTTGTTAATATTTTCCATTTTTGTATGCACAAGGTATTGTCATATTTATATATAAACAAAGCTTTACCAAACATTTAGTTAAATAATAAGATTAGAAATATTTGAATTGTAAAAATATTTTATTGTAGATGGGTTTAATAATAACATGCATGTAGATAACATTTTTTGAAAATCTGTATATTTATAATCAATAAATTATATATTTATTTACATGAATTGTGTTTATTATGTGTGTGTATATATGTGTATATATATATTATATATATATATATATATATATATATATATATATATATATATATATATCCCAATTATTATTGAGGGAAAATTAAAACCATTTATTTGATAGTAATGAAAAGCATAAGTTCATACACTTTTACTTTACAACATTTATATTATATAATGTTAATTATTATATATACATTTTGTTACTCAAATTTTTCAAAAAATAAAATTGAAATGAAAAACAAACTTACTTCATGTAAACATTGTATTTTAATACATAAAAAATAACATGTTTGTTTTTTATCATTTATTAAATTTATAAAAATCAGGTTAATTTGTAATATAATTAAAATTAATATTTATTGAAAATATTCAAAGAAACATAATTTATTGTTGATAAATTTATGGAACTATGAAATAAATTTTATTTATTATAAAAACTGCATTAATATTAAATGTTTTTTACAAATCAGTTGTTCTGGTGTTATTTTATATTTATTTAAATAATAAAAACAATTTATAATACTATTTGGAGTTTTACATGAATGATGAGACTCAAAAAACAAACTGTTGTAAAAATCATACCTATTTTTTGTTCTTCATAACTTTTACCTGTAATTACATTATCTTACACAATTATTTATGATTTACATGTAATGACTTCATTTCAAATTGCATTAATTATTAGTTTAGGCTGTTGATGATACTGCCAATTTCTTTAGATGATCCATGAATACTTGAAGCGAGACGTCATCTGTTAGCACAGGTGCTCCTCCATCCTATGTGAAATAAGAACATTAATCAATACTTACAATATATATTTTTTTAAATATTAGTTTAATAGTGAAATTAAATTTTAAGTATAATTTAAACTGAAATAAGAAAATAAATTTCTTTAGCCACAAAAATGTAGTATAAACAAAAAATATATAAATTTGATATAAATGAATCATGTTTTCATTTATTATTTTATGAATTATAAGAATATAAACTAATAAAGTAAAAAGATATAATATATAATTAAATAATAGACTTAATATTGAAGCAGATTAGAAAATTTATAATTCTTTAACAGATAATAAATAGCACCATAAATATAAAATAAATACTACAAGAAGTGTATGAATTATTATCTCCAACACCACAAGACATAAAAAAGTGTTCAATAATTATTTATTGTTTACCTTGTTTATAACATCAATAAGCTAATGTGCATTTCAATGAGATGCCATTATAGCAATGCATTGTGTTGTAAAATATTATTTTTTAACATAATGCTTTGATGATGATAATGTTGCCATCAAAATGTACATTAGTTTATTGTTGTTATAAACAAACAAAGTAAACAATGAATAATTATTAAACATTTTTTAATTTCTTGTGGTGTTGGGGATGATAATTCTTTTGTGTGATAGTGAATTCACCACAGTTCCAAAATAAACAGTAACAAGAAATGTAATTAAAATTAAGAAACCCATAGAAAAGAATTGAGTATTTATATAAATTATCCATCACCAATATATCCCAAGAGCATATGAATTTAAAAAAAAAAAAAAAAAACTATACCCCTACTGGATTCACCATTGGTACCGCCTATTCGTTGAAATACATAAAATTAAAAAAAAATATGTTAATTACAACAAATGAATATGTAAAATATAAAAAAATATCATAAAACAAGTACGTTCATACAGGGAATTATCCTTCTTTATGAAATATCACAATATACTTCATATATCAAAAATAAAATAATTCAAAAAATAATCTTTAAAAGAACATTCCATTTTAAACATTCTATAAAAAATATACATAAACATAGAACTTACCCCTCCATAGGCATACATATTATTGTGAGTTTGAGAAGGATTCACTTTGCTTAGTAAAAATCGGGCTTGTGAACCACCATGCTCTGTGTCTATATACCGAGGCATTGGAAATCTTGTTGCAAGAATTTCATGAGCATCATCAACAGGTGCCTGTAGTAATTGTCTGAAGTTTTCATATTCTGGCATATCTTGATATTTAAGAGCTCGCCACTGAGCTATTGTCTAAATCATAAAATATGATATGAGATATACACGTATGCGTGTGTGTGTGTGTGTGTATATATATATATATATATATATATATATATATATATATATATATATATATATATATATATATATGTATATGTATATATATGCACACACACACACACACACAAATACATTTACATTATTGAAAATAAATATTAACTGAAATGTTCATCAAATTATAAGTCAATTATAAATAAAAAAATTATATATAAACCTCTCCATGATAAATGAGTATTTGAAAGAAAGTGTCCATGAGAAGAATACGATCTGGTTGAATAGATGATGTGTCAAGTAAAACAGGTTCAGGTGGTCCACTAAAACTATAACTGTATAAAATTGGCTGAATCATTATCAGAGACTGTGTCAAATCTTCACGCATCAGCATATGCCTGTTAAATAAATAATAATTCTATTAAAAACAAATATTTTTCATATCATTTAAACAGTACCTATAAAATGAAGTTTCATCAGGCGAATTATTAAATACTTGCAAAAATTGTGAACGTCGTAAATGATACATGAATTGTGGGTAAAGTGTGAAATTTTCTGGCAACCGGAAACTATTTGGATCATCTTTATTATACTCTCCAAATTTTTGGCACTAAAAAAAAAAAAAGTTAGAATTTAATAATTTATTTACAAAAGCATTTTAAATTCCTTTTAAACTTACTAAACGTATAAGCATTCTATCTAGCCATCTTAATGTATCAGGACCATCATCACTTTCAGCTCTATAAACTACCATACGAGACATTAAAACTGCTGCTGCTTCTTGATCAAAGCCAGCACTGACATGTTGAAGATTAATAGTTGCATCAGCCCAACTAAAGTAAGTTTGTTTTCAAATCATTAATTCCTTTCACAAAATATTTAAATTTTATTGTTATCAAATTAAATCATACAAAGCAGATAAGCCTCATTTTTACTATACTTACTTTCTTGCAACAGTTGTAACTCTTATGCGTTTTTGTCCACTGCTGTGTTGATATTGAGTGATAAATTGAACACAACCACGACCTCCTTGTGGTACTGGAGCACCATGAGCTCCAACTGCTTCAAAAAATATTGAAACGGTTGAACTAGGATCCAAAGCACAAATTTTCCATTGAGATGTTCCACCAAGTCCAATTGGCATATCAGATATAGATGCTGATTTTGTATTTAATGAAACACATGATCCTATACCACCACAAACTAAAACACACATCATCTGTCATAAGATATATAACAAAAAAATAAAAATAATATTTAAATTTTAATATAATTATAAATATGAATAAATAAAAATATTAAAAAAAAAAATAGTACACAAGTAATAAGAATAAAAAAATATCTATTTTCAGAACTTACTTTTAAGTTCTCTTGAGCATTTAACTTCAAGGAGACCATTAAATGCCATTTTAAGTTCATTTTTTTGATCTCGTGAAAACACACGTTGGAATGTTTGCTTGAAAAGTGATGAATTAAATGAATCCCCCATTACCATATGTCCACTAAAAAGTAAAATATTACTTTCATTAGACTTACTTAAGCTTAAATTGTATTTTTTTTTAATTCAATAATTTAACCATTATTGAACTGGTAATATTTATTAACTATTTACCCAGTTGAATTACAACATTGTTTCATTTCCATTAAACCAGTTTGGTCAAGAGCACACGAATATACATCTACTGCATGACTATTACCAGCAGCACGTAAAGCTAGTGCATCATAATGTTTCATTGCTTTCTTCATATATTTTGCATTATCCTTATGAATGTCATGATGACTACGAATTGGTTGTTTGAGATCATCGTTAACAACTTGACCAGGACCCTACAAAACATTTTAATTTATTTGTGAATGTGTACATTTACAAATAACATTGTATGTATTTTTATAGAAGGCTTAAAACTTTTATTAAATATTACCTGAGAACAAGGACCTCCCAAAAACAACATCACTCTTGCACCAGTGTGTGGATAAGTACATTCCAAAAGACCAATAGCTATTGATAATGCTACACCTGTAGAACGTAAAGGTCGTTTTCCTTGACCTACAGGCCAAGGATCACGCTGCAATTCACCTATCAGATCTGTTAATGCCATATCACAAGATTGTAATGGCTGAATAAAACGACCTCCTGGATTTACTGTAAATAAATAAATACAAATATATATATGTATGTGTGTATATAAACACACACACACACACACATATACATCGATACATGCAAATATCTGTGTATAAATATACAAATTGACATATTTTTCTATAAATTACCTGAAGGTGTTCTACCACCCATTTGTTGCATAGGAGTGGGTTGCTGTTGAACATTAGGTGCTGGTGCAGCATATTTTCCTATACCCAACATTTCTTGTATTTGTTTTGCTTGTAAATCCTTTGTTCCACGAAAAACATACGATTTACTACATCCATCACAACCTATTATATTATAAAATTAATGATTTTATTTATATATATATATATATATATATATATATATATATATATATATATATATATATATGAATATATATAAATGTACGTTATATGTGTGTTTTATAACAAAAAATCTTAAAAAAATAATATTAATTATACCTAGTTCATGAACTTGTACCATTCTTCCAAATGTAATAAGTCCTACAAGTGCATGTTGTGGAATTAAACTCAATGACATTTGAAGAGAATCTTTAAGTGCTCCTAATTCTTCTTCATCCATACATGTATCAACAACAAATAAAAAAATTGGTGGTAAACATTGTGCACGTGAAATAGTATATTCAATAGTTGAAAACGATGGTATTAACTCAGCTGGCTGATGTTGCTCAGATATAGCAGCATATTGAGGAGGAAACTACAAAATATAATTAATCATATACAAAACACTTGTAACAGTGTATTGGTACTATTAAAGTAACTGTCTTATGATACTTACCGGATTACGTTGGAAACAAAAATTACAGACCCATAGTTTTGCTCTATAATCTACTTGGCATAATGGATTGAGTATTGCTCTACAATTGTTTCGAAGGCAAAGAACAGGATCATATTGAATAGGTGGTAAATCATTCCTCTCCTTTAATGGTTGATATAAACATCCAAGAGGAACAACTAATTTTGTTGCATCAATTCTACTTGAGGGCCAAACGTTCCAGGCAAATCGAATTCCATCTCGGTCTTCGTTTTGTTGAATAAATTCTTCGTATGTTGTCATATTGTAAGATAACCTTTACGTATTTACTAATATTAAATGAATAATAGAATTAATAACACATAATATAAGAATTAATACACTATTAAATTCACTATTTTCTTAAGAAAAATACGAAGAATTTTGCAGTAGACTTCTACTTAGTGTGTCTACTGCAAAATGAAACGTCAGTCCTAGCCACGTCAGTCGTAAGTTGCATTATCATGTGTGTAAAATTCAACCGGTGAAATTTTTACGTATCGTTCATAAAAATACGAAACAGGAAATATATTTCATATATGTAGAAGAAAGATATAAATTATAAGAAATACGTGAATGAATCTGAATCGTTGATAAAAATGTACTTAGTTCTTTTTAAATTATCGAAAATGTATTGCATTAATTAAATTCTATTATTTTAATATAAATTTTGTATTGAAATGTATATATTATTTAAAAAATCTATATGTAATCTAAAAATCGAAGAAATATGATACATTTTTGATTAATTAGTTGAATCAGTTTTGATAATTAATTTTAAACTTATTTTTAATATTAATTTGAATACATTATAAAAATACACTGATTTACTGAATGCTTTTTATATATTCCTATTTTTAAATTAAAATGTACATTTAAATAAATAATTTTGTAAATATGATAAAGTTTATAAATTTGAACAAGGTCTGAACATATCATAAAGAATTTTTTTATATATGCATATGTAAATTACAAGGATTTTAATAAAAACAACTTAAAACCATAATTATTTGTGCTTTATTTATGAAAAAAATGTAAATTATGCTACAACGACTTTCAATAACCATTCAATACCAATCTTGCTTCTTTGTTTAAAATATGTCTCTCCAAACATATCTACACATGCCCACCAACAACCAGTCATACATTCTCCAATCACTCATACTTAATGTTATTGCCATTAAAAAATCAATATTAGAATAATTTACAATATTAATAATATAATTATTAACCATTTTGCATTTTCATTACATACTTAATTTGATGCAATGAAGTGATATTTTATAACTATCAGAGGTGTATATTTTCAGAATCATCTAAAGCTTTTGAAAAAATTATATTCGAAGCTAGTTATACACAAATTCAATTTATAAACACATTAATGTAAAATTTTGAACTGATTTTAAATTCAAACTATATAAATAAAATCAAGTTTAAACAATTCCTGCTCATATAAAACTCATCAATATTTTAAATTGTTTAAAATGTGAATTATGTAATAAACTTTATAGTACAAAATATATTTAGATACAGCTAAATTTTTTGCTACATAATAGTTGAAGCATTTCTAAACCATTATATAAAATCAATACGTATCCATGTTGTCTTAGCGGATATGAATAAAAATTATATAGATTTTAAAATTTGAGTAAGAGTAAATGAAATTTTTTCTTATGAGCAGATTTATTTATAATAAGCATAAACGCATATGTATACTTAATAAACAATACAAATATAAATTCAAATGATAATCATTTTTCACAATTACTTAAATGATACAATAAAAAAAATTGAATGTGTGTATTATTCTATGTGGACTGTATCAAAAGCTGAAAATAAAATATCATTTCACTGCTAATGTGAGACAAACGTTCACAAATATTTCAGATAATTGAAATGACAAAAGTCACATTTAGTGATCGTCAACGTCAATATTGAACAAATATTCATTATTTACTTTCTTTTAGTTGGTTTGGGACCACGGTCATTGGGACGATTATTCCTGCACAACAGGTATTTATTTAATTTATTTTTTAATATTCACACACAATAACAGAAGGTTCGGTTTGGCCATTCAAAAAATTCAAGGTCCGATATTACCGACCAGGAGAAAAGTTCCAACACATCATAGTCTTCATGTTTATTTTATAAGAACATATTTTTTTTGTACAACAATCACACAAACCGCTTTGTGCGGTAATTGTGATGACACATCACTAAGACGGACATCTCGTAATTTACGTCCAAGTATAGAAATAAAAAATAACGGTTTTAAGGATATGTCTTCTTCTATTGAAACAATTATTAAAAAAAAAAAACTACCATGATAATATTTGAAAAAATATACTTGGGTTTTATTGTTTTAAATATTTATCACAAATATTGAGAAAAATTCAATTTATGAAAAAAAAATATGAAATTGAAGTAGTTTCTAACATTTATATTACAAATATTTTTCTTTCAATGATACTATAAGAATATTAGAAATAACACTAAATGAAAAAATAATTAAAAACTAACAAATATAAATGAATATATGTACACATTGAAAAATTACTAAATTTAACCCATTTTTTATCTATGTATTACAGAAATTAATTTACAGTCTCCTTCAAATATACAAAGGCAGTAATAAAAATAATAAAATATTTAATATATTTTAAATAGAAAATATGTCTATAAAAAATGTGTACAATTTTTTTTTTAATAAAACTACTATCAATATTGAAAATATGAACTCATTGAGACTGAATATAATGACACCAAAGTAATGTTATGAAAAATTGAGCAATATTCACCTATTTAGAACTTGAATATAATTCAACTTACATTTAAACAAAAATTAAAGATTACAAAACAAAAGTTAATTATAAACTGAAATAAAATTTTAAATTACTGCAACCATCAATAAATTCTACAAGAAGACGTAATCCTCACTTGAAACCGTTACTTTGTACTGTGCTACTGAACATGTTGACGAACAGAGTTATCTGCTGATGTATGTGGGGCAGTAGCCAAATTAGTAGCAGCATAAGGCAGACACTGCCTCGAAAGAGGTCAGTCGAGGATGACTACATGTGGATCTTCAGAAGGCCGAATAGGTATGGTGCCAAGAGGTCGCCATGGTTTACGAGCAGCTCTTCTAAGTTCCACTAAAGTAACAGAACGTCGAGCTTTCCTGTATTGAAGAAAAATCAGTATTATTTAGATAATGTAGTATGTTAAATAATATGTAAATATTAAAACTGAATAAAAATTCTACACAAAATTATTCATTTCTTTATGATTTCAAATGTAAACAAATTTTGTACAGAAATATGTACTTAAAAATGTTTTTTAAATAATTAAAATATTACTTTTTTTTATTTATTTAGAAATGTTTTAAAAGAAAATGATTAATATACATATAAAAAAAATAACAAAAAAATATATTTTTTTTAACTTTTTTAATATTTTACTTATTCAAAAAAATCTTGCCTGCTAGCATCAGTGACTCTAAAATAGACATCATCTGGTGCATCCATCCAACTAATAACTTGTTTTCGTCCAGATCCAGTGCGGGTCATGTGAGCTATCTTCGGTTTTCCATTCAACTGAAGAGAAAAAATGCTATCAAGTTTCTGTAAAATAATTTAAAAGTAAGTTCTACTTCACCTTGCTGTAAAAAATATGATGATTAACCTTTTTTAAATACATTCCTATAAAAAATAGTGGTTTCTAAATTAGTATCACTGATTAATAGACTTTAGAGAAATAGTTTTATGAATTAATGTAGTGAACTTACATGTGCAATATGCCTTGGTAGTGGCTGACCTGATGCAGCAGCAGCTGCAACCATTGCAGCATATTGATCGGGTGTAGGTCTATGTAGAGGCATAGGATCTTTATTAGGTCTCTTTGCTGGTGGTGGAACACCTCCTATATGATAAAAACAATCAATTATTATATATTAATTTACTAATTAAAAAAATAATAGTATTTCATTACAAAACAATATATTTCATGATTTCACTTACCGTCATCCCAATCCAAATCGGAATAACAGCCAATACAAATAAAAACAACAATCTATTAACGTTAACACTAAATGTACTTAGATATGTTAATTAATGAAAAACTAAATAAAATAAATATTAAGTTTTTGGGTTGATAATGAATATTAAAAGCACAAATTTGGTGAAATTTAATATAAAGATATTAAAAAAAAGAAGTAAATGATATTTAAACTTACCATCAATTCCATTAAATTCTTCATATGCTCGACGTTTCATAGATGGAGACAAACTATTAAGAGGAACTCTTTCTGCTTCAGGTTTGTTGGGTACACGTTCATAAAGTAAACTGCCATCTATTAAAAATATATATATATATACATATATATATATAAATATATATATATATAAAGATAAAGACTTGCATACACACATTCACACACAAAATAACTGACCGGGTGCTTTAGGTGGTTTTGGAAACGCAACACGTTCTGGTTTAGGCATGTGATCACGATCAGTTAGAATTAGCCATTCAGGAACGATACTTCCTGGATTTCCAAGTCTAGTTGCAATATCGGTCACACTACCTCTTTCTCTTCGTCTGTATGATAGTAATGCTTGTAATTCAGAAAGTGATTTTCCTGTCATTGCAACTGCACCTATAAAATTATAGATATGTTGAAAAATACAGATTATAAACAATTAACTAAAAATACAAAATTAAAATTTACTATGTTAATATGATGATTTTTTAGAAATAATAATAATAATAAAAACTCACATTCTTGCTTTACAGCAGTTATGTTAATAGCAAAGAATGGGGCTCTAGCTGCATGTCGAGGTCTCATTAAATGACGACATAAACGACGAGAAATTCTTGTTATAGGTGTAGTGTACAAATAGAATGCTGTACGTGTTTTCATTATGGGACGAGGTGAACCGGATCTTACTATAATACCATGTGCAGTAGCATAATGTCTATACATATAAAAAAATATCTTTATTAATAATGTCATACAATTAATTTATTTTATTTATTCTTTTATTTATATTATATATATATATATAAATAATGAAACATACTTATATAAATATAAAATATACCTTGCTAGGTGAGCCTTGAGCTTAAATTCTTTGTTACAATTATTGCAACGATGTGGTCTATGCTGTGATGGGGCTCCCGATTGCATTAATCTATCTTCATCAACGTCACTATTATTTGACTTCTTTTTACCAATAATCTCAACATCACCTTCTCCAAATTTCGACGGTACCTTAAGTCCACCATATCGTTTCCAATAATTCCAACAACTAGAGCATAAACGACACTGCATATGTGTGGGACCCCATGCATACCACTGTGATGAAACTGTAACTGTAAGATAGAAAAAACAATCATAAGTTTCTAATATACAAAAATGTAAAGTAATAATTTAACTCACCATTGCATGATTCACATGGTTTTCCACCTCCGACAACTGTTCCAGCATCACCATTTCCATTACTACTTCCATTAACTACACCACTTTTTCCATTGTTGATAGCAGCTGGATTTGGTTTATTGCTGAAAATAATAAATTTATATATATAAATAAATAAATATTAATAAAAGTTCTTTAGAAAGTTGACAATAACTTACTAGTTAGGAATGTAGACCTGTTTCAATTTTGATTCTGCTTCAACAGCTTTTACACGCTTCTGCTGGACATAGCGGTCTGTTGTTTTCCACATATAATAATATTCAATAATATTTTTTAATGTTTTCCATGGTAACTATAATAAAAATAAATTTTATTGAGAAAACGAATTTTATTAAATAATATTAATAAAAAAAGATTACTTACAAAATCTTGACGAATATCATTAAAATCTTTTCCATATTTATCTAAAGCTTCTTCAAATAGATTTGCCTCTGAAGCACTCCATTCTTCCATTTCATCACGACAAAGAACAGGTCCTGTTGAAGGTACCAGTGACCCGAGTGCACTTGACAATGAATAACTATGTTGGTGTAATGTGTCCATAGCATGAAACTACAAATTACAAGAAAATACTTAAAAAAGTACCTTTAAATTAAATATTAGTAATTTAAATTAAAAATAGTTTTGTAAATCTTTTTTTTAAAAAATACAATAATATGGATGTACAATATACCAATGTAATATCTCTAGATGCAGCAGCTGCAGACATATGCAGTGAAGGTTGTTTAACACTCGAACTGCAATCAAGAGCGCGTGCAAATGTACCTACAGAACGTGACACTACAAGAAATTGGTCAATTTGACGATCCGTAAGTCCATGCCATGGTGTCCATACCAATGTTTCTAATGGCGGTGCTTGATTTCTTGGATCTTGTTCACCTAAAATTATTAGTGGGTGTATATAGAAATATTTTTTAAATATACTATCAATTTTAATTTTTATGAATTCATTATTTATCTTTGTACTTCAACTTTTTAATATATATATATTTACACACACACACACACATATATATATATATATATATATATATATATATATATATATATATATTTACACACATACAATACAAATTTTCTAATGACATTCCAAAAGATTAAAATTAAAATTCTTTTTCGTTTATTATAAAAAATTTACAATAATATTTAGTGTAAACATAACACACATTTTAGAAAATTTATCATTTTAATATTTATAATAAATGAAAATATTTATACCAAATACATCAATAATGGAATTAATATAATAAAAAGGCTGGAAAATTAATATATATTTAAGGGAAAATATATCATTTTTTGTTAATTATCAAAAAAGCTGCATTTAAATTAGAATCACTTAAATAAAATGAAAATAATATTAATAAGATAATATTTTTTTCAATTTATGAATCATAATAATTGTGAATTTAAAAAAATTTGAAGTATAATGATTTACAAATATCTAATTTAAGTTATAGTACAATATATATATATATATATATATATATATATATATATATATATATATATATATATATATATTATTCTATGTCATTTAGCACAAGTGTAACGGTACAAAAACCTGCTGACTTTGTATAAATAAATAAAACAGATACCAAACATTTTGAACAAGTAAATACAGACAAAGAAGATTGATCCACTATTACTTATCCGATGAAATACATATTAATTGTGCTGTTTTATGTAAAATATTTCTTACTATCAAACAAACTTATTTTACATATGTAAACATATTTGAAAAATTCAATAATATTAATTCTTCATATAAAATCGTTATTAAAAATATTAATGAAAGAATAGAAGTGTTGATTAATTTGGCATTACATAAAATAAAATTTTAAGTGCATTTTCAATAAATGCATAAATTTTGAATTGAACAATCATTTCTATTTCAGCTGATTTAATGTAATTTCATTTTAAATAATATTTTATACGCAAATTCAATTATTATAAACAAATACAACTATTTACATATAATTTAGACGTAATAAAATTGAAATAAAAAATGAACAAAAACTTGTTTAAAATAAACATTAAAATGGAAAAATCTGCGATTTGTTACATTTTTCGAAATTCGTCAAATACAAAAATAAATGTATATTTTTAATTAGTTACATTAGATTAAAATTGTAAAGATATTTAATAATTAAAATATTACAAAAACTTACCGTCTTTAAGTAACGAAATAATTTCACTTTGGTATCGGCTACCAACTCTAATTTCGCCCTTATCCGCTAGCAATGTTTTTTGCGTTGGGTCAAAGACGAGGCAGTAAAAGAAAGTATCCTTAAATAAAATAATAATAAAGTTTACTCATATACCACTTTACAATAATAAAAATTTGTTTATATATATATATATATATATATATATATATATATATATATATAAAATTTGTTTTTAAAATGGCATTAATTGAATATAAGTAAAATTCGTTTAATACTCGTACAATTTAAGTATGAATAAATTAATGCTTTAACACAAATGAATCACTTACTCTAACACCGTAAGATTTTATAAGTGTTCAATAGTCAATTATTGTATACTTTATTCATTGAAATTTCTATAGTTATATTATCATCACCGGCGCACTTATTATAAAATATATAATTGAAATTATACATATTTTATAACTTTAAAAGATTTTATAATACTCTGACGATGACTACATATGGCCATCGAAATGCGTGTCAAAGAATAATATTTAAAATAATTGATTATTAAAGATTTTTATAAAATGTTGTACCGCTGGAATGAATTATTCATTCATATTATTGAATTTATCACAATACCAAAAAGAGTAAAATCGAACGTTGTTTTAATACAATATTTCACGATTACAAGTAATCATATATTAAAATTTTCCAAAAGAATGATTTTAAAAGACTTTATTGTATGATTTTATTAATGAACTAAACTCGCTGCCATATTAAACTAAAAAAAGAAACTGAAAAAAATACAGATTAAATCGTCTACTAATTACCTCAAAAAATAAATTGTGACTTGTTTTATCAAAATATTTGAATATCAGCAAGTTCTTAGTAATAAATTTTATTTTAAGTACATACACGTATAAAGATTCATCGATTGAATCAATAAATAGTACCACTTTCGAATATTATACACACACACATACCTACTACTACTACTAAATGAAGATAATTTATATTTTATTTTAAATTCCAATATTTATTAATACTATATTGAAAGATATATCTACTATATGAAATATACTGTGAATATGAAGTCTTATTTAACGGCGGAATTTCTATAAAGTAAGTATAAAAATAATATATAAATACAGTTAATTATATTATTAAATTAATATTTATACAATTAATTAAATGGTATACAAAATCGCCTCAGATTACTAAAGAATAATCATTATTTTCGGGAAATCGATACAACCATCTCTTCAAACATTATGTACCATATAATAAAAATATTAAATTGTTTAACTTCAAACAATGTACTTTTCAATTATATGGTTAAGAAAAAAAAATAATATGTACATTAATCTGTAGATATAATTTAATCATACTAAATAACATTTTCTGTAAAGATATATAAATAATTTAATTTCATAAAAATGAAGTGATATATATATATATATATATATATTTATATATAAAATTTAAATATGAAACAAAATGAAAATTGAATTATTAAAAAATTTAGATTCCCGATCTATCTATATACAACGACAAATTAATATACAACAGCTTATTTAATTTTCAACTTGTTACTCTACTCTTGACTTTACAGTGTATAATAATAATAATAAACATTGTACACCAAGATTCCAAGAGATAATTTTTTGAGCTGGTGTAATCGAACATCCGTTCAGATTGTATTATCATCATTGGCGATAGTGTAGATACACAAATACATATGTATATTATATTGTATTTGAAAATCATTACTAAAAAGTTGATTACGTGAAACGATTTTTAAAATTTATTACCTCGAATCAAACTTCATTTCAAAAATCTAATGTGTATCATAAATAGTAAATTGTTAATATTAAGCAGTGAAAACTGGCGAGCCCATATTTAAAAAAAAATCGCTTTGTATTCTTTATGTTTTCATTAGTACTCTTTTAATTATTTTATTTCCTGTA
Source organism: Neoneuromus ignobilis (assembly GCA_029203775.1). NCBI lineage: Eukaryota > Metazoa > Arthropoda > Insecta > Megaloptera > Corydalidae > Neoneuromus > Neoneuromus ignobilis. The sequence continues at coordinate 11,059,718 of CP092093.1, read as the reverse complement.
CTAGATTTGAAAAAAGAAACCAATACGAACTTCTGTAATTTTTGCATAAATTATTCTGATAACTTAAAAGTGTGTTGAAAATTTAAAAATATGTCTTAAGATAAAACATTAACTTACAAATACAATATATGTATGTAAATTTAAGAACGCTAATAATGTAGACTTTATCACATCTTTTCTAACTATTATCTCAATTTAATAATTTATTATCTTAATTTTAATAACTACTGAAAAATCGTATAAAAATTTAAGATTCAAAATACTCTACAAGTGTATGTAACTAAGTATGAATGGATTATTTTCTTTTCATACATCATCAGTAATAACTTCGATTATATTCCAAACAATCATTAAATAAAGGTATATATTATAAATATAACAAATGAATATGAAATACTGCGGTAAATTTAATTTAACATAAATGAATCATCGCTCACAATACCTCAAGATTTTATAAATGTTCAATAATCACTTTATTCACTGAAGCTCATTTCAATGGTCAACCCATCATTGTTGGAGTATTATTAAATAAAATGCGTGATTTTATAATGTAGTACCCTGACAATATTTTCATGGCGAATATACATAATTTCAGTAAATAAAATAATTGATAATTGTGATAACATACGAGTGACTTATTTGTATTGAAATGCATCTTTTTATTTTAAATTAATATGAATCTACGAGTAATATAGATATATTTTTAACAAAATGTCAATAATATTTTCTTTAAAATTATTCACTACCCTAAAAATAATTAATCTCTTATGTATGTAATGTTAATAAATAAAAACAAGTATAACTAACTATTTAAGGTTTAGAAAATTATCTTGGCAATTGAATCAGAATTTGTAAAATGAATTACAGAGTATAAACATGGGTATTCTTTTGCTTCTAGAGCTTTAAAAGAACTTAAGACAATACTTAAAAATGCAACCATCAACCGAAATATTAAATACAGAAAATTTAAAACAAATTCAAACTTTAAACTTGAAAATTAAACTTTAAGGAAACACATAGAAAAGGTACAGAAAACAACGATAAGAATGGCACGAAACAAAAATATTAAGCTACTATTAAATTTAATAAATACACTTAAATTATTAAATGCATATAATTGCAATTACACTCTTGATGATAACATTGAAAAGGTAAATCGAGTGAATAAATAAAAGTAAATATATAAATTTAAGAGATATCCAATGCTTGTTACTCACCTCTTTGTTGAGATAGCTAGCTAGGGATTCAGTTTCGTTGAGCAACGTAACAGAACATTTCCCACGTATATGTGTGGCGGGTAAAGTTTCGACTTGTCTTGATAAGAAGAGCTCGCGGTGTTTCATTTGATGGCGTTGTTTCGCCTCTAATGATGTTACGCCTGGTACCATTTCGCTCGGACTTCCGGCACCTGTACTACTTGTCTCGTCTAAGGCACCTAAAATTTTTAAAAAATGCAGAAAGTTACATAAATACTTCAAATTTATTTTATATATATATATATATATATATATAAATTGTGTATATATATATATATATATATATATATATATATATATATATATATATATATATATATACACACAATTTATTTGTCATCAAAATAAAATATTAAAAGTGTGATGCACTTGTATTATAAAACTAATGTTTATATAATTGAAATTAATAAAAAAATGCATTTTATTTCTAATTGTTGTTTTTTATATTTGTACATATACACATATATTCACAAAAAAAGAAAGATGCGATCAATATATCATTGAGACTACGAAAAATGAATAATTTTACTATAATATTCACCATGACAAATTGGTAGTATAAATAAAAAAATGAAAATATAACTAGATTAACAACTTGCATAAAATGCGGTGTTAATAATTAGATATAAAATTAATATAACAATTTTTCTTTTAAAACTTGAAAATATAATTATTAAATTTGATTATTACTTGACAGTCTTTTAATAATATAAGATTAGGTATGGCGAAAGCGGAAAATTGTACAAAAATAAAGAATTACATAGGTGTTTTCCTATTAAAAAAGGCAGATATGATGCTGGATTTGAAGTTCATTAAATATATTGATAATTATATTTGTTTAATGTTGGCTGATATGTGTTGAAGACTCTCATTATTAAAAAATATCCATATTTTTTATTATTATATTTCAACATATATATATATATATATATATATATATATATATATATATATATATATATATATATATATATATATATATATATATATATATATATATATGTATGTATGACATTGTCATACGTACAAACATTTACAGTTTCAGAACTGATTTAACATTGCAGCTCAATAATTTTCTCATACATAAATCATTACTAACACTAGAACATTTTTTTAAATTTTTTTCAATAATCACTTATGAAGAAAATCAGATAATTAAATACTTCTCTTTTGAATATTTCCAACGTTCTTCCCCCACATTTACAAAAATTAATAACTCCCAATATCACAAGATTTTACTAAACTTTTCAATAATTCTTCGTTGTTAACATATTTCTCTAATGTGCACCTTGATGATTATCATTATAAAATTAATCCATATGTTCAATAATTTTTTGATAATTCGACATCTTCTTAATATATTTTATTATTATCTATCTATTCTTTCTTATTTCCAGAAATAGTCTATTTTCAGTAAGATTAAATATACTGTTTCGTCACAAGGAACTTCATTCCATTTTCAAATCTCTAGCAATATCCTCTGTAAGTAATCAACATTTACAACGAAATAGTTCACATAAATATACTATGTGTAGTCTCTATGATTAATGTTTCGTAATTGAAATTTTCTTTCGACAAACATATTCATTATTATTATTTTTTTTGTTAGTTTCATAGTGAAAATTATTTTTCGACTATTCTATTTTTTCAATTATTTTTTTAACTTTTTTGACATGTTTGAATTTTATAAACTCAATTTTATATACATAGCCTGTCAAATTATTTTGAACTAATATATACACACACACACACACACACACACACACACACACACACACACACACACACACACACACACATACATATATATATATATAAAGAGAGAGAGAGAGAGAGAGAGAGAGAGAGAGAGAGAGAGAGAGAGAGAGAGAGAGAGAGAGACCAATCTTGTACTAACAAAATATTAAAAAATCTATTAATTTAAGTATATCCATCTGCAAAAATTTATGAGTATCAAACTTAGTATTACTAAAGGTCATATTTAAGAATAACCTCTAAGAAGTCGCTCGCAGATGTTTAAATATTTTAATCGCATCTAAACGCACGCCTTTCACTTTGAATTTAGTTCGCAAAATAATAATAATAAAACAAACAATCGAAATAATAAATAAGGTAAATGAGGGAAGTGATTAGAGGGACATATTTTGTATATCAAAAACTTGTAAACAAAGATAATCAACTACCTTATAGAATGCTGAAAGAGAATACTTTCTTCAACGTATTCGCATTGAACATTAATAATATAAATTAGGAACTTAAAGCTAAATAATAGCTTTACTATTTAAAAGATGGTCAAGATGTGATAGATATTTAATTTAGTAAAAATAATGTTAATTTACTATAGTATACATATATACGAGGGTCGTTTGATAAATATGGTAAATTTATTTATTGTTTAATTTAATTAAATTTTTCAATTTAGTTTTTTTTACTTTTTTACCATATTTATCAAACGACCTTTGTGTATATGTGTATATATATATATATATATATATATATATATATATATATATATATATATATAAATTAAATGATGAATTGAAAATAAAAAGATCATGATTATATTCTACGAGAAAATAATTACTTATCATATTACATTACACAAAATGATTACATAAAAATTCAATTTACAATATTTATTATTTTCATAAAGAAAATCTTACTAAATGCTATGTTTTATTTTAAAGATCATTCAGGGCATTTTTTAAACTGTAGTTCTTTTATAACACTAAAATTTAAAGTTCATTTTTAATACATTTCAAACGGATTTCGTGTGTATACGAATATACTACACACATTAATTTTTAACAATATCATTTATTAATTTGTTATTTTCATGCATTGTAATTAATGATATTACATATTTAAAATGCTTAAAACCGGTTTACAAAATCAATAAACATACAAAATCTAATGAACAGTATGTATTCTGTCGTGAATGTTTTCTGAAGAAAGAGTTTATGTATTCATCACTGAGAAATAAATATGGTCTTAAAATTTTGGAGTATCTTATTTACTTATATTTAAATATATATATATATATATATATATATATATATATATATATATACACACACATATACACACAAACACACACACACATGTGCAATTCAAAGTTATATTAAATATGTAATACAATTTATTTTGTTTACGCTTTCTTTTGCAATAATAATAAAATATTCGATTTTTTTTAAAAAAATATTATATACTACAATAAAAATGTAAACTATCCTTGAATAACGTAACAATTAAATTGACTGCAAAAATTGACTTAATGATAACAAAACAAATATTAATACAAATGTTGAATCATTATTTTTTTTTGAATATATATATATATATATATATATATATATATATACACACACATGTGATTTCCATTTTTTGTCAAAATTCATTCTGTTCGAATGAGCCAGTTTCTCTTTTTCATTTATTTTCTGTAAAATTGAGTTCTGACTACTTTTTATCTAACTCAAATCAACTGAAATTAATTTATTATAAAATATGTTTTTACTTGTATATGATTAAATTATTATGTTTTTTTATTGAATTAAAACGTTTCTCCTCTTTACTCATGTGTTTTTTTTTTAGTAATCAAACGAGATTTTTTTTGATTTGCTGTCTAATTTTCAAATTAGATTTATATAGATTTTTATGATTTCTTTTTTGAATTACTGAAAAAGTTACTTCCATATAACCCCTTTTAAAATAAATATAGAATTAAGTTATGTAACAATAATAGTTCAACTCTTGTACCTTCTTATTTAAAAGTAATGCATTTTTTTCAGTTGCCTGTTTTTTACATTAGATTACTAGTATAACATAAATATATGACTCAATTACCCCACATTATAATTCATAATAAAGCGTTCTGACGATTACAAAATAGTCATCGAAATGCGTATCGAAGAATGAAATGAAGAATAAGGGAATATTAAAAAGTTTTATAAAATGTTAAAATGTTGTAGTTAGTGATTTATTTTTATTAAAGTAAATCACAAGTACAAAAAAAATGTGTTATCGGTTTCAAGAATTTCCTATAAAAATCGTCTCTTGAAAGATTATTCACACTACATTATCCTTGTAATATCCATATTATTTAACTACAATTACGCTAATCTTACAATTTTAATTTTATCTTCGATATTTAAAATCATGGAAAATAATCAGTGCTTGAAAAGGAAAGCAATAAGAATAAAGCAATGCAATATCTTTCGTCCTTTGCATTAGATATTTATTCAAATTATTATTTTTTCTTTAAAATGATTGAATGCCTTACGATACAAACATCTAATTCTAACTACTGAAAAATGTAATGGAAAAATCGATGTTTTTTGACCAGATATTTATTAAACACACACATACGTGTGCGTGTGCTGATCTATGCATACGTGTATGTGTGTATGTATAAAGTGAAAAAGAGGAAAAAAGTTCCATTTTCGATATAATTAAATAATTTTTTTTAAAAATATTTATATCTTCTAAAAGAAAAACATTTCAATCACTATTTACCATATATTCATATACTCTATTATATAATTTTAGTGCATAAAGTTTTTTTAATCTATATTTTTTAAATTTGCACTCATTAAGTAATTAAAAAAAATCTTTATTATTGAGGTTATGATCTTTCAAAAAATACAAATATGGAATTTTGACTAGTTTTACGTACTAATTACACGTTATTATAATAATAAATAAAATTATAATTCTTTGAAAGCAAATTTCTTAAAATTTAACATCCGTTTTATTAAGACACTACGATTAGATTATAAAAAAGATTTAAGATAATATAGGAAATATTATAAGTAAAAATTGAAGAAGATTAAATGATAAATGCAACTTAAATGATTTCTCTGGAAAAAATATTTTTAGCAAATATATCTCACGAGGATATGGATTACTATAAAATTAACATGGAAAACAGTCGTTTATTTAATTAATTTATTCCTTATGTGATTAAAAAAATAAATAATAGCAAGTAATAATATTGCTGATTACAGTTATCCCATAGTTTTGATTAAACAGTTCCTTCCAGACATTTTTTTACATCTTACGAATTACACTCGCATTTATATCCAACACGTCAATTTTAGTGTATTCCGACTTTTAAAGAAGAAAGGAATCCTTTTTTCTGTACGCGACATATGATTATTAAAGAACTTAAAAGATCATAAACTGATTTTTCAGTTTGATTGAAACGAGTCGAGACGACGTGATTTCCCGTGCGTGTACCTTCATACAGAGTACCTATACGAAAAACAGGTGAATAAATCGGCAACACGTTCTCATTGGTTGGTCGAGAGGTATACCTCTACGCCGATGCATAATTTTAAGAGAAATATATAACACAGGTCCAACACCACTTCCTCAACCTATTGCATCAGTTGTCGGGAGGACGGTAAAATGTGGGTGGAGGAGCGGGCGACCGCGAAAGAGGCGGAATTAATGGGGACGGTCGGGTCGGCGGTAGGTGGCTTTTGTTAGGAGGATGAATCGTGGTGGTGTTAGTGGGTGGGTGGTTATACCCCCCCGGGACCGGGACGGGTGCTTTTTCAGAGCTAAGCTTATTGATCCACCAACACACCCACATAGACAGAATTATACACACACACATACATATATATATATATACATATATATATATATATATATATATATATATATATATACAGATACATACACACGTGTACACTAGCTAGCTAGCTAGCGAGTCCGTGTGGGCCTGCCGCCATGCTTTCGTATTTCGCAAAATAAAGGAATAAGAGCAACCGTCATTGATATTGTCATCTCTGAAGAAGTCATAGATTTATCATTTTATTACTAACGAGCATCGATATTACGTACATAATACGAAAACAAATATCATCTTCAAAGAAACGTAGTGTTCTTTCTTCTCAAGCACGTGTTATACCAAACAATAACATTTGAAAAATAACAAAGGTAATTGTTCGAAATATAACAACAAGCACGAATATCCAACACAGAATAGGTAAACTAAAGTGAAAAAAAAAACATTCATATAAAAATGATTTCAAGATTAAGTCAACGATACGATGACATTACAAATATCTTGATTTAGGATTTATTTCAAACGTTAAAAGTATTTTTTTAAGAACCGCTACTAAATTAAAAATGACATATTCATGTAACGCTTCAACCAAACTTCTACTGCATTTAATTAAAATGCATTAACATTTTGTGCAATAACAGTGTATTATTCTAACTACACAGCAGTGTTCAGTCATGTAACAGTAATTAGTAATGTTGACCACGTATTTATTTTAATACAATCCTATAACGGATGACCCGGTTCATATCTACCAATTCTGATCAAAGTTAAAATTGCTGTTTTTACTAATCGACTTGTTCTAATATTTTTTCTTCTATTCAATGCTGGATTAATATTCTTATATTTATTTGCACATAATAATAATAATCATTATGAGTACTCATTTATTTAATGACAACTTTAGAGTTCAAAACAATGATAAAAAATAAAAAAAAAACGTAAGGAAATTAACAGATAATTGAGAAAAATACTGATTTACCGAATAATTCTTAATATTATTTTCTTTGTAGAAAAATAATTATATACTTTTGGAAGATTTTAGGTAATTATATAAATATTTTTATAAATACAATTGTTTTCTTTTTTTAATTTTAATAACTTTCAACGACGTACTTTTAACTGGATATTATGTTTAAAAATAAATATGAACTAAAATCATATTTAATAAATTTGTAAAGAAATAAAATTAACAATTAAAAAGTCAATACTTGGAACAAATAAATTAAATAAATTGGATAAAATACCCAAGAAAAATTACACGTTATGATGGTGAGCTACGGCCAGAGATTAGATCAAGAATTAGAGCAATATGGGAAGCAGCATTTGAAAGAATGAACAATATAATAAAGAGTAAAATGCCATTAAGCTTAAAACTGAAAACATACAACCAATGCGTACTATCTGCTTGTATTTTCAGGTCAGAAATTTGGACACTGAATGAAAAAAGAAAGTAAAAAAAATCGATGGTTCAAACATGGAAAGAATATTGTTATGAATTTCTAAAAGTGATCAAAAAACCTGTAAATAGATACGAGAACAGACAACAGTAACTTATATAATAGAATAAATAAAACTGATGAAATGGGTATGGACACGACACATAACAAGAAATGCAGACACAAGATGAGCAAAAATCTTTATAGAAAAACGACCCAAAAAGAGGCCTTATCGAAAATGGAGAAATGAAATTATGAAAAATAGTAGAGGTGAGAGTTAAATAAGATTAACCGCAGACAGGAAATAATGGAAGAATTTTGGAAAACATTTAAGAATATTTAATGATATTCGATAAGGTTTTCGCCCAGCAGTAGGATAATGCAGACGACTATGATGATTTAATATACGTCAAGAATGTATAAAAAAAATTGGAACGTTTTCTTTTAAATCATATTTGTGCATGTTAAAAATAATTTAAACATTCAAAACTGTTTGATTTGTAATGTTACGATCGAGTTTATCTCAAAATAAATACTGATAATAAATCTGAGAAATTTGGTAATACAAACTTACTTTTTAAGTAAGTTACGTTTTTCTATTTTTTTTTAAATATGAATTAAATTATTCTATATACAAACTTGACTACAAAAATATAAAACTATAAAAAAAAAAAATAAAACGAATAAATATATTTAGTAACTTCATATATTATATTCAAAACTGTCTTCCTACAAATCGATAAATTTATCAACAAGTAGTCTTAAAATTTACAAATATGTGCTTATTAAATTAACTATTTACATGTGATAAGCAATGATTTTGATAATATCTATATTTGTGATTTTATAACAATATTCAAGAATTGCATTATTCTACAACCTTGTTAGTTACATTGTTGTAGCAATAGCTTTCGACGAGAACAAAATCTACGAAAAGTACATATATTATAATTTTTATTTAGCATAATGCAAATGTGATAACACACACTTAAACTAATTTCAATAGCAATAAGTAGTTTCATTAGTATTGTATATAACTTAAATATAGACTGAAGGAATGGCTTAATTTTTTTTATACAAAATGGTTTTATATGTGTTTTTCATATTGCGTCAAATTTAATGAAATTAGTATTAATTATGAATTAGTAATAATTATGCAGAAAACTAATCACCTACATAGGTTAAATGAAAGAATTTATTTCACAATCATTTAACTTGACCTCATAGTTCTCTGTCAAAAAAGAAGTAAAAATAAAAAAAAGTTCACAAATTAAGATGGATATATCTTCATTATATATAATAAAGCTTGTTTTATGAATTTTTAAAGTCATTATGTAACATCAATTTATTCGTGTGTACATATGAATACACCTGATGAATACACCTGAATAAAAGTATATAAAATCAATACTTCAATGTATACTTTGTGAAAATGCTAATAATAATTTTTGAGGTTATATTCAATATTTATAAAATTTATAAAAGAATCCAACAAAATTAAAACACGTGTCTCGCGCATCCGCGACGCTTGTATGTCTATCTTGAACAGCGACAATATCGATGGCGACTAGCAACAGCATCCGCACAACTCGCTAACTAATATCGGGGGGTTGTCGGGACCTATGGGCCATCGGGTGGCGCAATGCGAGGACGAGGCAGGTGTGACGTTACCACCCTTGTGTTCGGGGTGACATGGTGGCGCCCACCGCGGCGTCGACCTCAACTATACACCTATGTGGACTACTAAAGACGGGTTCGAAGGAGAGGGCTAATTAATACACCCAGGCATCTGGTTGCCTTTTTGCGGCAGTGTATTGTTTCTGCAAAGTGTTTGATGCGTGTCGAATTTCGTTAATACTACAGATCAGTGTTTCTCAATATTTCTTCAAACACTTTTTTTTAAAAAAAAAAACAAAAACAAAAAAAAAATAGTCGACATTAAGAGTGAAAAGAACAAAAAAAAATAACAAATTAAATATATATATATATATATATATATATATATATATATATATATATATAAGTAACCTAGAAAATTTTGTCGTTTTTGAGATTAAAATAAGAACGTTTGTATTTTTTACTTAAAATAACTCTATTCATCAAAATATTCACCTTTATATTGAACCACCCTTTCCCAACGAGTAGATTATAAATAAATTTCATTTTTATAAAATTCAGAATTTTTATTTTCAAAAAACTGGAATTTCTGCTTTTAATGACATGTCACTATTAAATTCTTTACCATACATATAATTGTTCAGAGACAAAAATAAGTGGAAATCCGATAGTGATATGTCTAATAAATGAGGAAGAATTTGTCACCCGAAATTCATTATTTTTTTCTCTCGTTATTACCATAACATGTGGGCAAGCGTTATCTCGTAAAAATAAAACTCTTTGGTAATTTACCACCGCTGATCGTTTTTGTTATAATGCATTATGCACTCTTTATAGTTGTTCACTGTGGGGGTTTAACCAACTTGTAAATACTCAAAATGAATAATTCCTCTTGAAGTTCACCAAACAGAGATATTTTTTTTTAGAATCAATTTTGTTTTAGCTTTTTTTTGGCAAAAAAATATTTGATGATAGCCCCAGTTCTAACTACGTTTATAGTTGGAATAAAGAATTCATTTTTCCTAACAGATCAAAATTTAATCCAAAAAGTTTGTGATTTGAACCATGAAATAAGAGATGCAAAAATGTTAAGATGGTATAATTTGTTGTCGGGAATTAACGTGCGATACCCATTTACTTAATTTCCACCTCTCACTTATTTTATGCCAACGATTCGGTACTGTTTTGTCAATTACTTTGAACTCTTCAGCAAGCTGTCGACACGTTAAATTCGAATTTTTTCAATGTCTGTAATTCACCGATATTTACATTTGACAGTCTATCTGATCTGGCTCTGATATTAATTTTTTAAAACTATCTTCGGACCATTTTTTATATAATTTCCCTTTATCCAAATGCGATACAAATTTTTCTTGTAACTTCAGCAGTGTTAGAACCAAATTTAAATTCATAAAATCAACACGCTCTATTTTGTACAGACACATTGAAGGGTTGAAATTCTATTTTAAATTAAAGTGAGCACATAAAAGAAAATAGTACTTTGTTATTCAGTTAATGTGCCTAACGTAATGAGTCATACGATACATACACATTTCTTGGAATTACGATACACCAAAAAACGACAGAACTTTCTTGGTAACCTAATATATATATGATCTTATATGTCATCATCTGTTTCTTAATTACAATTTTAATTAATGTTCAATAAGAGTAAAACATTTCATTTATTGGTATTTTTCATTAATAAAATTAGTTTATCACGTAAAAAGTAGACATCAAAATTCGAATAATAATTCCAATTATCCACTAAACATAAAAATGATTCATATATATATATATATATATATATATATATATATGTGTGTGTGTGTGTGTGTGTGTGTGTGTGTGTGTGTGCGTGTATATGTGTGTGTGTGTATATGTGTGTGTGTGTATTTATATATATATAAAATATATGAACAGACATAAGAAAATTCATCGGTGAGAAAAAGGAAAGAAAATTAGATCATTGGAAGTTTTTAAAGTTTTGGAAGATGCCTTTATCTCGCTCTAAGTAGAAAAAAATGATATTACATATTTATATATATATATATATATATATATATATATATATATATATATATATATATATATATATATATATATATATATATAATTTCTTTATTATTTATTGTAAGGATTCGGTTTTTCCTATAGAAATTCCTCTAAACTGCGGTTCAAAAGACCTATATGTATGTATGTGTATTAAAAGCACATTTAATAAAACGAACTTAACTTAGAAAAATCTGACAATAGTATTTCGAAAATCACTATAAGATATATAACAAAAATTGTGCTGGATACGTGAATAGAAACAATACACAATATATATGATTTTTTGAAAAAAGAGAAGAAAAACAAGTGTAAATATCGACTGAGAAATGAAAATATAAAAAAGTAAGTTTCTAAACGATAATGTCAATGAATACAAAAAATGACATGTGTGATAGTTTTGTTCTTAGTAAACATTTGGGACTGATTACACACACACACACATCATTTATAGTATGCATGTATATATATATATATATATATATATATATATATATATATATATATATATATACATATATATATGTAGGATCATCCAAATGTGACGACTAGATTTGTGTTTTATTAAAAAGAAACTATATACATGTTAACCTATACACGTTTCTTTTTAATAAAACACAAATCTATGCGTCACAATTGATGACTCTTATATATATATATATATATATATATATATATATATATATATATATATATATATATATATATATATATATATATATATATATATATATATATATATATATATATATATATATGTTTACACACACACACACACGTAGATCTGTATATATATTTACTTATGTTTATGAAATATTATGTTTGAGATACACAATCCACTGTTAATTACTAGATAAAAATCTCTTACAAATTCTTGATCTCATATATATATATATATATATATATATATATATATATATATATATATAGAGAGAGAGAGAGAGAGAGAGAGAGAGAGAGAGAAATATATAGAAATTTCATTCAATATACTTATATACTTTGCATACGTGCGTAAACAAATAAAATCGATCTATATGACAAACTACATAAAAAAAATCAAATTTGTATTTTAAGCATCAAAAACTAATTTAAAATATTTGTAAAAAAAGTCATATATAGGAAAGTTTTGTTAAATAAATGTTAAGACACAGTCATTTTAGAATGTTTAACAATAAATCAATACGTATATGAGTATCACAAAAATTATTTGAATATTACATATGTATATGGTAAACTCACAGAAACGTTTGAATTAGTTTTTAAATTCTTAATAATCCAAAAATACAATAAATATTAATTTAAATATATGATTTATGAATTGTGATATATATATATATATATATATATATATATATATATATATATATATATATATATATATATATATATATATACATACACACACACACAATACTTTTGGAAATAAGCTTTAGGTTGTTTTATTTACGTACGTTTTGTGACTAGTTTTGTTTCCATTTGTAACATGAGGGAAGGTGTATTTTCAACGTATGTGGTTTTATATATATATATATATATATATATATATATATATATATATATATATATATATATATATACAAATAAATGAACATTTAGTGAAATAGATATATTATTAAAATTTGTTTGGAAAAGGATAAGATATGTTTGTTAATAATTATAACATCCATAGACCATTAGTGGTCGAATAGGGCTTCATAGTTATTTTTATTTATGTACAATTATTTATTCCATTGTACAACGTTAAAAATGGTAGATTTCATGACTGGGTGCATATTTAAGTGAATAGGGGAAACAAAAGCAGCACAGTTGTGCAAAAAAGTGTTTTAAGGCAATATATGTTTCTGTTTTATATTTAATTACATATTTATACGCATAAAAATATATTAATTCATTTACATACACACACATTATATATATATATATATATATATATATATATATATATATATATATATATATATATAAGAATAAAATTAGTGTTTCTAATTAATTTTAGAATAAATGTAAACTCAATTATGGTATTTGCATTTTCGTTTCACTGTTCAATCAATAACTATTTTAATACTTTCAAATATTAGTGACGATAAATATAGGTATTCATATTTACTTACATCTGAAACTTTACTACTCGCTTCTGACATACAATTCTACTTAAGTACAAACTCCAGAATGTTTGAAAATCAAGCTACATGATTTTTTCAATAATATCTAAAAAATATCCAATCAACAAGAAGATATTTTAATGAACTCTACATTCATTAAAATATTATCTAAATTGAAATTAATGGAACATTTTGATTTAGGATTATTGTAAACCGAACAAATTTTATTTTATTTTGATACATAAAAAGTTGACATTTGTTTTACGTTTATTTTAATAAATTATTGCATACAAAATTCGGAATAAGAATTAAATTGAAAAATAATTATTGTATCAATTATCTACTGATATCAGATAAAATCAGTTTAATATTTAAAAATTGATTATACAGCCAAAAATAACAAAACATATTATTTAATACTGCACTATATAATATTTTAATATTAAATAATAAAATGATAAAAAACACGTTGAAAGAAGTTCCATTTTACATAGCCACACAGACTTAAAATATTTTGCGGTCTAACATATTTAATTCACTTCCTCTCTCAGTGAAATCTGTAAGTTTTTTTTATCGAGAAGACAATTTAATAAAAAGCATTGTTCTGTATTAAAATCCCGGTCGTCACTGAGTTCATTTGTTATTACTCATGCATTATTATCACTAAATTTCAGTGTCTAATATATCTCAATTAATCAAAACTTAGTACGAAAGATAGAAAACCTAAACTGAATAAATTCTATTTTTTCGTTTTACAAAAAATAAATATTACTTCAAAATCATTATCAATCATAACTTTCAACAATACTATATTTCATAACATATAAAAATACTTTCATTGTAAAGCAATGTTCTTTTCAGAAATCTGTTAATTATTCACTAATTACAAAATTGTACATTTTTATATTTTTAAAAAATTATAAGATTTATTTTTGATTTTTTTAAGATATTATGTATTGTACTAGCGCAAATAACAGTTATTAACATTCATACTGTCTTTTACAATTCCAATGTGTTATGTATTGTTAAAGCTGTTTTATCCATCAAATATTTTTAATGCTGTTGTATTAAAATAATACATAAATTAATGACATCAAAACAATCAATTACTATATACATATATAAAATATATATAAATAAGATATATATAAATTTTAAAAAAATATTACTCTCATATAGCACAACGTATATGTAGCATAATGTAAACCTCATATAGTATATATGGTATTGTATATACCTATTTTATAATAAGAATAAAAATGTTTATATATATATATATATATATATATATATATATATATATATATATATAAAATGAAAAAATTGTAAAAAAATATCTGAAATATCTAAAATTGAGATAAGTAAAAAATTAAGAATCTTATACGAAATGATATGTTCAATGAGAATATAAAAAAATTAATTAAAACATGATTTAAAGTGAAAATGTAAAAGAGAATTATTACAAGACAGATAAATATTTAGAAGATTTAAATAAATACGAAAAAAAGTATTTAATAATTTTCAAAACGAAATCTTCGATATTTGTAAGAAGCAAAGGAAAAAAATAACATTTGGTTTTTTTATGACGAAGAAGAAAATGAAGAAACATTTTTAGTAGAATTAGATATGAGAATTCATATAGTGAATATCAATAAAACAGAAAAATTAATGAAATTTATAGAAGTATCGAACAAATCGAAAGGAAATATTTCACTTAGAGTGAAATTACTAACATGACAAACTAAACAAAATCAATTTAAAATGGCATACATGTTACAATATAGAAAATAAAGTATAATTTATTTTTATTTATTGGATTTCATTACATGTATTTTTAAACATGTCTGACAGATTATAAAGTACATCAGTGTATGCTAATTGTGGATATATATATATATATATATATATATATATATATATATATGTCCTAATTTTAATTTTTCCTTTCTCAGTCTAATCATTCCAATGTTGGTATTCTAGTCTACTGCTATTAAGAGAACCTATGGTATATCCAACGTCATTTTCAAATACACATACTTTGGTACACAAACATATCCATATAAAGATTGAAACTGAGTAAAAACAAGGAAATGATTAAATTGAAAAATACCAAAGTGCGGTAGCATCATAGTCGGTGGTGACGTGGTATGGCAAGCAGTAGTAAGTATTGCCCGTTGCGGCACCGCATGATAAAAGCGGAGATACGAACGGGGTACCGCGGGGTCAAACGGATGGGCACGAACGGGTTTGAGAACCACCTTTCATACCCTCAAAACGTGGCAGCGTTACTGCGAATTCGGATAGTATTTGTAACTCTCTCCGTGATGAAAGGGGTACGTAATCATTTTCAAGAGATTCACGTCATATGGAATACGTAAGAGAAATTGTCATACTGTTTTGACAATTTCGCACGTCTGTCTTCGAAACACATTTTAATTATTCAAGAAAATCGACAAATAAAACTAAACAAAATTTATCAAAAAAAAAAAAAAAAAATACAAAAAAACCTTACCAAAAAAAAAATATATTTATAATACAAATTTATATAATTTATATTTGTTACACAGAATATATATATAATTATTAATTTTCACACAAAATATACAATAAGATCAAACGAAAAGAATGATATCATTATTGAAAGGAACGATACCGATATATTCGTCAAGTAAGTTATTCTCTTTGAATGTACTTAAATATATTCTTTATTTTTTATAAACAATGTATTTTTATATCAACAATTACTATTTTAAAAAATCAATTTATTCAAAATAAATCTTATAATTAGATTTAATCATAATGAAATCGAAATATATATACGGCAAAATTTTTAAATTAATTGAAATAGTCTATAAATATTATTAAATTGCATTATTTTTCAACAGTTTTTATTTTATTTCGAATATACGTAACTTTATCACTATATTTACTATTAAATACCTCGGCTAATTAGTTAAAACTATAACTGATTTTTTATAAAATATATATATATATATATATATATATATATATATATATATATATATAAATTGATGAATATGAATATACTACAAATCTAAATTATAATTTAAAAAAATAATATATTTTATTAAAAACTATTCATAAAATCTGGCAAAATATTTTTTTTGTATTTTAAAAACAAGCTGATAGAATAAATTACCGATTTTTTTAATCACGAAATAATTTGTTCTTTTCTGTATCCAAAAATATAAAATTGATTTTTTTTTTATACCTTTATTATCATCATTTTCGAATCACGTTATTATTACTTGTTTTTATTTACTGAAATTAACTCAAAAATTGTAATTTTAATATTATAAGGATGACTGTTTTAAATTAGTTTCTCTACTCTCCCACTCTCCTCACTATCTCTCTTTCTATATATATATAGACAGACTAAATTATAAATTTAAAAGAAAAAATATTTCAGATGAAAAATTATCAATAAAAAGATTACTACAAAAACCTTAATACGAAAATGTAAATGGTTTCATCGGTTTACGAGTAAAACAAATGTTAGAATAACTTTGAATAAGATCATAACCTAATAAAAATACAAATGACGTGAATTTACACATGATCGTAGTGCCATCAATGTGTATGTGTTTTGTATATAAAAAGTATAATTTACTATATTATATAATTGAGAAACACTTATTAGTTTCTACAAATATATCAACATTTGTAATTTTATTCAATCTCTAATTTTAATGAAATTTAAATATATTATTCGAATTATATCGATATGAAAATTATGTTAAAAACAAGCAGTCCTTGAAATATACTTTTGAATATATGAATCAAGTAATTTTATAATGAAATAATACTTTAATATATTTAACGGATGAACATAATTACGTAATGTAATAAAGTAAATAAAAAATCGCGAAATATTTAATTTTCAGTCTAAACAACACTTAAGTAACAATGATAATACTCACTGAAAAATAGTATGTGTGTGTATATAATGTGTATAATAAAATGATTTACATGTTTAAATCATTTACATTAATGAGTGAATTTACAAAATATCATATGTTTAAGTTATATATTAAATAATTAAAAAAATTAAAATTGAATATAGATACTAAATAAAATTACTTCTTTTATTGCATTGTTTTTAATTAAATGATTCATGGTTCAAGCAGAAAAGACACATTTAATAAAAGAAATCTAAAAAAATGTTTGAATATATTAAAAATATGTTTAATAAGAAAAAAAATTATCGAATAAATTTAATTATAAACTAAGTTTGAATATTCAACACAAAGTATATAACAAAATATGTTAAACATAAAAAATAATTATGAGAAAAAAATCTGTAAAATGAAAACAAAATTTGATGTATTACCGTAAATAAATTGTGATAAGAAAATTCATTTTAAACCGGAAAATTGTGAATGATATAAGTACGTAAATCTTACGTTAATTTTGGCCGAAATACTTTTTTTTTAAATATAATTTTTGCAAAAAACTACCGGTAATATAACAACTTAATAACATTAAAAATGTGAAAAGAGTAATTTTCATGACTTAAGTAATAAATAATAATAACCGCGATTGTTGATTTTTTGGTTACTACAAACAGTTAAAAAAAGTTGATCATTCAACTATTCACTAGCCTATTGTTGTTATAAATGAAATAAACAATAAGTGATTACTGAATACTTTTAATATCTTGTGGGGAGGGAGGTGATTATTCATTTGATCATATAAATTAAAAAAAATAGAACCTACTGTTACATTACTTTTTTTACTATTTTAATATATGTGTGTAAAATGACCTGTTGAAACAGAAATAGGACGAATGTGGACAGTTCGCAATTATGTAGATATTTCTTAAAAGAAAAAAAAACTATTGGACAAAGATGATCAAGAATTAAGGAAATCAATCGAACAGAATTCTCTCCGTGAGATTTACAGCCGTGGCAAAAGATTTTTTTTCATATTTTGTCACTTAGTCGGTATCACATCAATATAATTTCGTCGGTAAGTCGATCTTTTGAGCATGACGTGTGTCACACACAACAAATACCCGACTGCACACACATATTCGACTTCATCACGGATTCGACGTATGTGTATGTGTGAGAGCGGCATCTGGGAGTACTGCGGGGTCGCGCGCGGGCCGGGGGGTGGTATTTCTAAATGAGAGTTGTGTCGGGGTAGGGTAGGGCGCGCAGGGTGGGTTGGTTAGGCAATGGGTTGTGGAGGTAGAGGACGACGCCTGACCGATCGATATACCGCCACGGAAGAAGACACTGACTGGTGGTGTTGCTGCTGTTGTTGTTACCGATGCTGATGCTGGTTGTTGAAACGCCATCACCTCTCAGTCACCACCGCGTCAAGCTATTCCATGCCATGGTATACCACAGTATAGCAATGTGACAACGGACAAACCGATGGCTTCGCCATAAGTGTAAAAATACCACGTAAGTGGTGCTTGAAAACACGTATTTTATAGTTGGAAGAAAAAAGTACAAAACATCCCCAGGTCCCATATACTCATAAAAACAGTATTTAAAAAATTACTGGTACAAACCGAAAATCAGGAGATAAGATCAAGAGCAATGTAAATTACCAAATTGCCATTAAAATGACTTCATATGAAATAAAATAGCACTAATCATAAATATATTTAAAAATATAAAAATCAATTATCCTAAATTAAATAAAGCAATGT
>CP092093.1:10855000-11037500 GCA_029203775.1 Neoneuromus ignobilis | reverse complement strand
CAATAAAATCGAAAACTATAATGATGTATACAAATCTGGCAAGAACAATATCTCTTGATTTTCTCCCTCTTCAAAAATTTAAAGAAATTCTGTGCAAAATTGATATAATTATCCATTAGGGTAATTATATTATTAAAAATGTATACCCAAGAAAGGTATAAGCAGGATATACGAATGATATAAATCGTATTACTGTTTGTATCAATAAAGAAATTTCTAGAGTTCTTTGATATTTCCGTCTACACGTATACGTGTGTATATCATCATCATCTTCTTTCCATCCACTGCCGAATGAAGGTCTCTTCCAAATCTTTCCACTTCGACCGATCCAATGCCTTTCTCTTCCAATCAATTCCGACGAATGTTCTTATGTCTCTGTCCTATATATTCAAGGGTCTCTTCATAGACCTTTTTATATATCTAGGTTCCCAATTAATAACTTCTCTTCTCCATTGATGGTCTTCTTTTTTTGCTATGTGACCAGCCCATTTTTCATTTAAAATCTTTATTTTTACTAAAACGTAACTCTCCGCAGTTTTTGTTTCCTTTATGATCCACTCGATTCACTTTATATCTCGAAGTGCTATTCCTAATATGCATCTTTTCATTTTTCTTTGTATTATCTGGAGTTGCTGAATTAGTATGGCATTCAAGATCCATATTTCACTACCACAAGTGAAAACAAATAATATACCTTGATCAAAAAATTTTCTATTTAAACAGAGAGGAATATCAAATTTCATAATATGTTAATTTTTTCCGAACTGACACCATTCCATTTTTATTCTCCTATACAATTCATTCATAAATATTTCTTTAGTGTTAATAAATCATCTTCGATACACATAGTTTTCAACTTTAATTACCTTTCCTTTCTTTATGTATATGTACGCATGAGTGTGTGTATGTACATATATATATATATATATATATATATATATATATATATATATATATATATATATATATATATATAGAGAAAATGTATGGCCATCCAAAAGTGACGCCTAGATTAGTGTATTTATTAAAAACAAGTATGTGTATAGAGTGATGTATAGAAAAACATGTGTATAGTTTCTTTTATTTCTTTTTAATAAAACAGAAATTTAGGCGTCACATTTGAATGACCCTATATATATATATATATATTTATATATATATATATATATATATATATATATATATATATATATATATATATATATATATATATATATATATATATATATATATATATTTATATATATATAAATGGAAGTAAAAAAATAGACGTTAAGTGATGTGTAACAAATAGTGCAAAATCATTAATTACTGATCAATTTTTTCATTCTGAAAACAAAAAATATATTTCTGTAGAAAATAAAGGCATATAGTCATAAACGTATTTTAACTTCGTTTATTTGAATAACTCTTACTATTAAAATATAATAAATATTCATTTCTTAAAGTTCTAAGTTTACTATTAAATTGGGCACTATTAAAATTTTTAACTATTAAATTAGGAAAAGTAACATACATTTTCTTCACACATTAGTGAATTAAGATTTTAAAATTGACGAATACAGTTATTGATTATGATATTTTCACGTCGCAGTAAAAAAATATTATTATGATTATTATTACAGAGTATGAATATATATATATATACATATATATATATATATATATATATATATATATATATATACAATATTGTAATAGAAAAAAGATAAATACTTTAGGCAAATATATTTCATACAATTGGAAACAAAATATTTTTTTTACAATTCACTTCTTCCTTCAATTACTCAATTGCGGTTTTGCTTATAAAGACTGTGTTTCATAACTAAATAACCATTCTATTCTTGATTTGAATTTTTAATCTGGCAATTATCAGAAAATTAAAAATATTTCTAATTAATAATTAACTAGACATTTATACACACACACACATACACATACACATACACACACACATTTGTTTCAAATCTCCTATCATAGTGAATCTCGTAACGAAACAATAATATTACTTTCCACGTGTATATTACATACATATACAAATGTATGAATGTTGACATAGCCATGTATTTTATATACATACATATATATATATATATATATATATATATATATATATATATATATATATACACATATAAATACACGTTCACGCACGAGAGAGAGAGAGAATGATAAACAAAAATAATTATGAATTTTATGAATTATTTCCAAGCTTTGGAAAATATGTTGAAAATAATATTTTAAAAAATTAACATCATTATATATATATATATATATATATATATATATATATATATATATATATATATATATATATATACAATTAGTTATCTGAAAATTAAAATATGACTGAAATTATGGTTAAAAAAAATTTCACTGTCGCATCGACTAAAAATCTATCAAAAAACTGACAAATTCTATGCATTTTTGATTCTGCATTGCAGTCAGATCAGTAATAAAATATTTAATGAACTGATTATGACTGTGTATTTTTCATATATGGGGATGTTAATCAAACATAATGATTAATTCCCTATAGTCGAATCCCTTCATTGTTTAATGACATTGCACACGTTTAAAATTAAAAATATTGATAACTGTCACAATTAATTATACCTCATACGTTACCTTTTTTCATTTTGGGCTATTAGTTTAGCGCTAAAAAATAAAATCAACTGTACGTCAATTCAAATTAATATCCTCGCAAAATTTCATTAACATTTTTTTTCAATTTGTAATAGCAATCATTCTACAGGTTTATTCAATAGACGAGTATATTTTATAAAGAAATAGCATTGCTTGTCAAAATAATTTCATACGATCTGTGTATAAATTAAATAATAAATGCATTGGTATTGATTGTTTTTAAATCAACTAGAATTTAGATTATGATTTTAATATCTGACAATTTAGAGGTTTCTTAATTTTTCATAACATTTGTAGTTCTAGATGAATACATGAATTCGTCCATTATATAACGTAACAGTTTGTTTCTTCGTATTTAATTTATGTATCAATCACAAACAATATGTTTAATTATTCCCAATTACTAAAAAAATCACATATTTACTTAATCATAATCGTTTTTATAGCTCATTAAAAGATTATTATATAATAATATAGATCAATTATGTATAAAAATGTATTTTCAAGTTATTTTTCATAAATAATTCAAATTATATTTTTAAATCATTGACTTGACAAAATTACGGAAATGATTAAAACACATAAAAATTAAAAGAAAAAATGTAACCTTTAAAATGTTAATCACATGAGATTATAAAATTAATTATATTATTATTTTACTTGACTAATTAATATAATTACACAAAAAATTAGAAATATTATTTTAAAAAATGCATTTAATAAAATCATTCCATAAATAAAATTATACTATTACATAAAAATATTACTAATTTTTTGACTCAAAATGTTTTGTTAACTATGATATATTAAATAAGTCATTCGATAAACATAAGTACATTGTACGAAAACATGAACAGACACAACAATCCAAATAAGATGATTCAAAATCGAATTCCGACAACAGCACTGATGTTGGCGATGATGATGATGCCTATGATAATAATAATATGTAATAATGATAAGTGTAAAATAGGAAAAAAATGAGACACAGTTGTTTGGTCACCATTCGGAACGACGACGGCCGAAAATGTGGAGTACGATGACCTGTGATGAGAAGAACAATGATGTAACCGAAATATGAAATAGAGTGCTAACGAACAAGCGTGTTATATGTTACTGCCACTACTGCAAAGCAATAATTACGCCATAGAAAATACTAGCATAAATGTAAAATAAAAATAACGAACAATATCTAAACTAACAAACAATAGTAAAATACGAAACAGTGAATTATGAAAAAATTAAATTAATAAAAATGTATTAAAATGCGCGTGTGTGTATGTACGTACATACATACATACATATGTACATACATACATATATGTATATGTATATGTATATATATATATATATATATATATATGTATGTATGTATGTATGTATGTATGTATGACAACACACACAAATAAATGTGTATGTGCTTATAAAGAGATGGAGGACTAGAGAGAGTACATACAACTTTTAAAATTTTTATTACAAAACACTTTTTCAATTAAATCTCCTATCCTATAACATAATGATTCAAATTCATACTAAACAACTCCTATCAATAATTTTTAGATTAACTTAAAATGAGATAAATACATTTTTTACAAAAAATAATTTTTACATATAAGTTATTTTATTTATATATTAAATTATTCTAAACAATAAAAAAAAGGAGAGGTAAATATACATAATGATGAAAAAGCTTTTCAAATAGCTAAAATATACCAGCTAGCATATAACATTATTTTTTTGAAGCTTTTTCTTCTAATTATACTTATGTCATAAAATACTGCATTTCTATTATTAAAAAAAAAATACTCTGTCGACTACATAAATCTTGTATTTGCTTTGAAAATATTTACATATACATGTAGATAATAATTTTTTTATATAAAATAAGAGATTAAAGAAATTGAAATTCATCGACATTTTGTAAATGTTTATAAAGAAATTTGAAACCATTTCTGAACGGATGAAATCCGTATCCCAAACATGATTTTTACAAAAATACATCAAACAAAACTACCAATCATAAAATGATAGATTAGAAAAATACTGATAAAAATATATAGCAAAAATAATTGCAATTCTAAACGTTATTCCATCTGCATTATTAATTGCACCGCATAAAGAAAAATAACAAAATGAATATTAACGTTAAGTACCCGAAATGTTTAGGTCTACAAACAAAATTAAAGAAATGATAGTTAACAATAAATATTGATTTAAGTGAAAGTTGTTGATATATTTTTATCCGTTATTCTACATTATTATTTCAATACTACAATAATAACGTAGAAATTTAACATCCATTAAACTTAAAATTTAGCAGATAAGATTACCATTCCAATAAAATTATGATTACCTACAATACACAAACATTTTGTTGATCGACTATTGATAAACAAAATCATTGTCACATTTATTTATTATACTCAATTAACAGAAAGATCACAAGCGAATATCGCCCAAAAAAGGTAGTAAAACCTACTAATTTGTGATCTTTTACTCTTCCATATAATTCCAACTTTCAATTACTTGCTGCTTAGTAAACAAATTTAAAGTCAAACAATAACCTTTCCTATCCCTATTTTTTCTATTCTGTACCTGATTTCCTTTTTTCTAATCTACATCGTGTTAAAATTCTATTTTTTTAAAAAAAAAGAAAATTAAAAAAAACACAAATATAATTTCGAAAAAAACTATCTTTATTTAATTACTTTGATTATGAGAATAAAAAAATAATTCTTCGTGACTGCAGTGCATTCGAAACCATGGTAGACGAACCAGAGGAATAAAAAGACTAAAGAATGATTCTTTCAATGAAATATTAACACTAAAAGAAAATTATAAAAATAATTTGATCTTTATAGAGACTTATAATTACCGATAACAAAATGATACAATGAAATATAAAAAAAATCTAAATATCAGAAACATTAAAAATAATTTAGATACTATGGTTTACTTTTTCTTCTCTCTCTTTCTCCATCGTTATATACATATTATATATATTAGGTTGGCAAATATCTCCCTTCCGCCTTCTGGTCTTTTGAATTTCGCAGCTATGTACAAAAAAAAAAAAAAAAAAAAAAGCGGAAGGGAGATACTTGCCAACCTAAAATATATATATAAATATATATATATATATATATATTTATATATATATATATATATATATATATATATATATATATATAAATCATTAATCAACATTATATTCATACTTATAAAATCGTTCTTACGAGGGTCGTTTGATAAGTATAGTAAAAAAGTAAGAAAAACTAAATTGAAAAATTTAATTTAATTAATTAATTAAATTAAACAATAAATAAATTTACCATACTTATCAAACGACCCTCGTATTATCTTAATAAAATTTTGTAAGATACGAACCGTATTGCCTATGAATAGAAGTGAATTTTAGTCTTCATATTATATAATTACTTTATTCGTCAACTTTTACCTGCCATTATATCTCAAATAATATGCATATTTTTGCACAGACTCACTTATTCTTGAAAATACACATATAGATATTTTACGTACACTATTTTTTTCGGGGGTAATGATATAAGATATAAAAATACAATGATTCCATACAATTGATTTATGACTGAATTACATAAAATACTTAAATACATTCTTCAAATAATGTATGAAAATTGAAATACTTTAATTTCGAAATCATTAATATTAAGTATAATGAATTTTTAATTAAGTTTGACCTTGTATTCGAAGTACAATAATCGCATGGAATAAGAAATAGATTTTAAAATAGAGCAACATGATTTCATTAGAAATTATATATAAAAAAACGCCAGTTTTGTATAAAAAAATTATTACATATTGCAAATCTTAAAAGTTACGTACATTACATACATCATATAAGATTTTCAATACATTTAAGAATTATTAAGAATGCACATAAAATAAGTTCATATTTTGCTTTAAAAATTACAATAAAAAGAAATTATGCTAAGAGACCAAATTACAAGTTACATAATATCAACACAACAAAAAAAAATACAATTTCACTTTTTTCCAGTGATTAATTTAAAATCATGTCGGAAATGAAATTTCATATTATATATAAGTATTTATTTAACTAAATTCTTATTATCGACTATTACTATACCATAGCTTTAGTACACATTATTTTTAACTAAAAAATGATTAATTATAAATAATGTACGAATTTTGAAAATAATCAGGTATTTACATTAGATAATTATCTAATTCATTGATATTCATTCAACATATTTTTTTTTCTCTTATATATATATATATATATATATATATATATATATATATATATATATATATATATATCAACACATACACACATCACTGTAAGAAACATTCAAACAGCTTGGACGTTACAATAATTCTGAAATATGCGGACATTAAATTGCAAACTATTTTACAATATTTCAAACAGTAGCCAAAGCTTTTTAATGGAACAGCATATTTTAAAGAACGTATGAAATAAAACTTGATCTTATTTTTGTAGTTAAATATAATTATATCCGTTAAATACTTTCAGATATTTCAAGAAATTAACTATGTATTAAAATACAGAAATATATTAAACATATTGCAAAGAACAAGTGCAATATAAAAGTAAAATAAAAATATTACAGTATTAAAATGAAAATATAAATAGATACAATGAGGAAAAAAATCCAGGAATAAATTTAATTTAAAATATATTCTAGACAAATCAGTAAACAAAGCAAATAATAATTTAAAAACGCATACTATTTTATAAAAGAAAAACACTTTTATCAATGCACCAAGAAAATTTAATTTTAATATAAATAACATTTGCATATATAAAATGAACTTAAATTTAACTCAATTACATTTTCTAATGTCTTTTTTCTTAATAATTTTATTAATAATAACATTTAGAATTTTATTCTATAAACGTACAAATGTATGTATGCATATATGTATGTGTGTGTATAAACACACAGACATTTTATATATATATATATATATATATATATATATATATATATATATATATATATATATTTAATATGTGTGTGTGTATATGCAAGAAAAAAAAGAGAGGGAGAAAGAAAAAAATACATTTTATATACAAAAATACTTTTAATAAATAAATATACCAATTGCATATTAGTTATTTATTATCGAAAATAATAGCACAGTAGTGATAGTTTCATATATACAAAAATGTATATATATATATATATATATATATATATATATATTATATGTGTGTGTGTGTGTGTGTGTGTATGTGTGTGTGAATGTGTATGTATTTGTGTATATACACGAGTATGTATGTATTCATGTTTCAAAACCACTAATTAAAAAATAATTTCCAAATAATAAAACATTAAATTATTACAAACACATAACAAAAGTGTCAAAAACTAATAATTTTTGTACATATTCTAATACTGACTTTCAATTTGATAAATAGCAATAATGAATATTAAAATGAGCTCTTCTGCATTACACTAAAATAATGAAAAATATAAATAAATAAAATGCAGGCATCAAAGAAATACAATCTATATCTTTCATTTACACAATAAGAAAACGTAACCTGTATCAAATGCAAAATATTTTTTTAAATAAATATGCTAATTGTAATATAATAATAAATTAACAAAATTTTACATAATCTTAAAACACATTCAAGTTATTAAACACTAAATAAAAATATTTTCTAATTAACAAATAATTAACTCAATAACGCAAAAGAAAATATACACCTACGACATAAATATACTTGAATAGAACGTTTTAAGCAAACATATATATGTGTAAAAATGTATTTGTATGCGTGTACATAAATAAGTACATATATATATATATATATATATATATATGTATGTTTGTGTGTGTGTATGCATACATACATATACACACACACACACACACACACATATATATATATATATATATATATATATATATATATATATATATATATATATGTATATACATATATATGATTATTTAAATGACATCTTCAAAATTACTGATTCTTTTTTCTAATTTAAATAAAATTTTCACATTGTTATGAAAATAAGTGTCATTGAAGCATTTTTCGGTATAAATGTGAAAAATTCACATGTTTCGCGAATGTTTAGGCGCGAGTTGCAATATTTTTTTAGTAGTGAGTAATCGAAGCTGTGCTAATTAAAAAGGGTATAATTGAGACGGGGACAACAAGGTTCCCTTCTTCTCTTCACTATTGAAGAAGCCGGTCTCAAATACACAGAGATATACACACATGATTCTCTTACCTCCGACACGGTACATGTTGTTCGTCATTTTAAAACACTAACACAAAGAACACAACTAAGATAAAAATCATTAATCACATTAATATTTGTTTACTAAAACCTACAAATGTTTATGACAGGTATTTTGTGAGCACACGCACGACAAGTAACAAACTACGCGACGCCATTTTCTCATTTGTATTAAGAGTGCTTTCGCGTCGGCAGCTTATAGACGACTGCCATCGGTTTTAAACCAAATGTGCAACTGGTACATATTGAACGCATTTTTCTTTAAAAAGAGCGTGATTTCAAATGCGCTTATTTTAAATAAAGTTCAAAAATTAAAATATTTCAAGGATGCAATCAATTGGTACAATAATGCAAAATTTATTTATTTATATATATATAAAGAAATCTATTCTTAATTACTCTATAATTTGAAATACTTTTAATTGTAAAATCTTGACAAAAAACAAATACAAAAATATTTTGTTCGTAAATATTAAAACACGATTTATTTATTTATATATATGTATGTGTGTGTGTGTGTGTGTTTTTAATGAATTTTTAGAATTTGTTTCGGACAAAAAATAAAAATGTTTATTCTTCACGAAATACAAATATTAAAAATTCAAATGCTACCTGTTCCTTATGAAAATTCTTCTTGTTAAATTATTCCTAGTATATATAATTATCCTAGATTCACTGCAAGTAACTTTCATTACAAATATGGAATTTATTATAAACACAACTAAAACAATTTTCTTTCTATTTACATTTTAAGTTGTAAAAAATTAAACAAAATAAAAATAGATACATCACAGTATAAAATAAATAAAAAGTTAAAAAAAAAAGGTTTACATATACTTATATATATATGAAATGGATATACAGACAGATTTAAAATCAGATATAAAAGATTATTATTATTATTACTATAATCATTATAATTATTTATAATTATAGAAAACATTTTCATATATAATTATTGAAACACTAATTTTGAAATATGTACAAAAAATATATATTCATTGTTCGTATTTTGTCATTCTTTTATTTATGAGAAAAGTAATTTTGTTTTCAATCAAGGCACACAAAAGATTTATAAGTTTCACTGGTTCAAATTCCATTATATTATCATGCGTGCTTGGATAAATTCAATGGCATATCTGTAACAACAAATCCAGTTAATCACCCTAAAAAAATATTTATTTAATAAATTTACAATATCAATATTTATTATGGTACGATTATCTTTTGCTTTTATTTCTGAGTAAAGATCAAATATATTATTTCAGATTGCTATTGATATCGTAAAATATTTTAATACTAATTTTATATTTACAAATTAATTATTGAATAATTATTTAAAATCACGAATACCAAGTCTACATAAAACATATAAGCAATGTATTAAACAAAAGTAACTTAATACAAATTAATAACTACTTACCAGAACTAATATCGTCTCTTAATGTGTCCTGTGCATGCACCTGAGATAAAGAAGTCCACGCGTGTGCTGCTACAATCGGAGGCCGATAATGTGGACTTGACGGGCGCGTGGCCGGATCAAGTGTATATGGCATGATATATGGATTACGATATGTGGACCCATAAAATGCTGCTGGATGAGGTACATATGCTGCACCGGTTTGATGATAGACATATGGTGGAACACATGCATACCCTGCTGGAGGAGGGCCGATACCCGATGGTATTGTTTCTGTGAAACTTTTAGGGGGTGATTTGGTTTCTAGAAACCCTTTTGGAGAAGATCTACGAAGAGTAGGACGTTCAGCTTTATCAGACGGTGACAAAAATCGTTCATCAGCTGAATGTGGCGATGATGGTGCACATCCATGACTATTTGATGGACCGTAATACTGTGGTGATTTTTGATGTCCGAGTCCCTGAAGCGGCGAAGAAAACAAATTCTGTTGTTGCCTATGATGATGATGTCTAATATGATTTGGAGACTCGTGTGAACGATGATAAGGCGGTGGTGCACCTGTTTTATAAACATCAGGTGGAGGCGAAAGGGTATGTGTCGGTGAACCATGCACCATTGTGCTTTGGTGTTGTGAAATAAATCTGAAAATCAAAATTACTTTTAAATAATTATTTTGTAATAAACATTTCAAAAACTAATAACGATTTTGCTTTTAATGCTATATTCTTGAGAGTTCAAAATCTTTTCGTACTGCCATTTTAAGCTATTACACAAATAATTGATTTTAACTAACCTACAATATTCTGGGCTGGAACTTAAGTCTTGCTGATCACTATAATGTGAACTAATTTTCGATGAATAATTCGTGACGTTTTTTGGTGAAGGCATATTATTAACAACAGCATGCTGTATCCCAGGAGACAATTGCGTGCTGCTACGATTATGTTCGGACGGAGGACCCGGTGAAGGAGGTTCATCGTCTCTAACCCGATGTCCTAGTAATGATGTAATACTATAACTACTAGAATTTTTTGTCTGTACAGGAGTTGATTCCGTACTCCCGTTATGAGCTCGCCGCGGACTTGAACCAGATGCTAAGTTAGTGTTTTGTTGCGTTGTAACTGGTTTAGCTCGAGATCGTTTATTTGATAAATCATCTATTGTTACTCGTTCAAACTCACGTAAAATACGCTTTCGAGGTGAAACCATTTGTTCATGGCGAGATGAAGATATAACAGCTTTTAAACCAGGAACCGTACTATTCGAAATGTGTTTCTTTTTTTCAGACAATATTCTTATAATATCTGATAATTTTCGTCGTTCCTTTGCTGATGGAACCTATAAAAATTTATTTAAAATTTGTATATATTCAGATATTTACATATATATAATTTATCATACTAAATGTTTTATTTATAATCAAAACTTTAAATACTACAATAAATTAGTCAAACCATTATAAATTAATGTTATAATATTTTGTAGTTAAAATACTAACTTTACAAATAAAAAACTTAATTCCTAATTCTTCATTATATGTAAGTAGATATAAGTGTATGTATGTGTATACATACATGCACACATATAAATATATTTAGAACAGTTACAAAAGTAAATCTTAATCTGTTGGGTGTTTGTGGATTCAAACTCTGTATATTCGACTTTCAGTTCCAACCTCCTACTCACAATGTAAGAGTTCAAAAGAACATTACTAAATTTTATAACTTTTTAATATTATCCAATTTGCTAATTACTACTACTTACTATTTTTCGTTCTTGTGTTTGGCCATTTTCGAATTTCTTATCCGATTCTTCTTCAGCTTCTACTGCAACAGGATGAGCTGTTGCTGCACTTTCTGATTGCACGCTGCCATCTAATCTACTAGTCACATCTACTTCTGATACATTTTTCAACAAAGAATTAGAATTGTCAAATGGACGCCTCCTTTTACGGAGTATTGACTTTGATTTATGTCTCAGAAGAGTCGGTGGCCTGCGATAAAAGAATGTCATCTCAGATGAGACATTGCATCGTGGTGTACTCTGTTTCCAAGAGTGGTCACGTTGCCAAGGTGATGATTGCACTGAACTGTTGTCATCTGACACTGCACATAAATAATACAATTAATAATAATACTTTAAAATTAGAAAAGATTTTAAAATTATAATTACAAGAGAGTTACTAAATTAAAACAGGGAAATAGTTTTTCATTAATCAAATGTAATGTTACCAATTAAATATTATTGACAACTATTTACATATTTTCTATTAATTGAAGTAAAAAAGACTGATGAATGGTTATATATATATATATATATACATACACACACACGTATATACACACCCACTCACACACACACAAACGTACATGATAAACACTCAAAAATGATAAATATAATTAAATATATTAAATAACTCTTCAGTCATTTATAAATGTTTAATGTGAAACAATTACTAATAAACAATAATTAATTTGTATGAAACAATTTACTTTAAAAAAAATAAAAAGTATTTACCACTAAGGGAAGTACTACTCTCTTGTCTGTGTGAAGAAGGAATTGTGCCTGCATTAGTTGGAAGATGCCAAAAAGTTTTACGAGGTACAGACACCCACATGTTCCTTTCTCCCTCACGCGTTCTTGCCAATTCCAAAATGAATTTACCATCTGAAATAATATTGCACCATTCTTAAACTAATTTTTAAAATACTTAAATACACATAAAAAAAATGATAAACACATGATCATTCACTTCAGTTAACTTTAAGAACTATTTATTACTTACTTAATTTACTCATTTTTACACATTTTCAGAAACATAAATTTGTAATAATATAAAATATAAAAATATTTGACAGTGAAAGTAATAATCAAAAATTCAATTAGCAGAAAAATCAAACATTTAAAATTTTAAATGTTACAAAATTAAAATTCCATACAGTAACATTTATTAAATGAACATGGAATGAATAATGAGAATACAAAATACCTTTCAGTAACTCTAATTATTAAAACAGAATAAATTATAAAATTTGTATCTTTTGATACATAAAACATAAATCGTGATACGAAAATAAAACAGAAAGTAAATTATCAAAGTGCTACACGATTCTATATTTAAATATTTTGTAATAAAAAAAATGTACAATTCAGAACACATATAATCCAACTTTCATAATTTTTAAAATATAAAAAAATATTTTTATACGTGTCTTAAATATTTTTATATATACCTTAAGAATTTAATTTATAAAGAATATATTTTTTTCTTTTTATTTCAATAAATCATTGTATTACCATTTTTAAGAAAATTTACAAACAATAATTTTATTAATGGTAATGATAATATACAAATTAATTTCAATCGCTTTCATAAACATATATTTATAACCTGTTAAAAATTATCTATTTATTTCTTCATCCAGTTTAAGAAAAAATAATAAAATATACAGCATACTTCAACATAAGAAAAAAGCACCAAGTTTAAGACACACATAAACATACATGCTGAATGACATCCAGAATAACCAGAGCGTATCGATACACTCCATCACCTTTACACTTCGTAAGACACACACACCTTTAAAAAATTTGAGTCTGCCACCGCTGGCCGTAGGTCCATGTTGTTCAGAGTCGGACTGTACCCCCGTTGCTCCCACAGTACTACTACCACCGACGTCAATGCTTCCATTCATGCCAATTCTCGTGTGTCCCTCTTCTGTCATTGTGGAACATTTTGTCTGCTCTCTGTTCTTTGGGGTTTGCAATTGACACAACTCCTGAATGCGCATCTCATTGCTGCATACGTCTTAATGGCCCGCAGGCCAAACACACCGTTTCCAGTCGAATAAACGTCGTTGAACAGTCGAAGAGTATCGTCGAACAAAATGAAATTGAAGTTTCATTACTGTCCACCTGCTGACAACACCAAGAAAAAACGGCACATAACACTCATGTGGGCACAGAAACAATGTGTCGATGCAACGTACACAATACTTTTTTAACTAATAAATCAGTTTTTAAACGGGGACGATGATACAGCGTTACAATTTCTAATGCCGGATATTTTGATCAGAAAAATTTACTACTTCATCCCACTTCGTCTCGTCGACAAACTGCAATCGAAGCTCGGTGGCTCAATCGGCGCAACCCCCACCCAGTTCATTCACACGCACTATCTCCTCCCGGTCGGTGTTCGATTGATGTCTGTTATTTGTGCAACGCAGCCACTAAATGCAACCACACATTTACTACATTTTCCATTTTTGTTCTTCTACTGGCGACGGAAAGACACAAAGTGCGAACAAATACGAATGTTTTGTTTATTACCATTAAAAAAAAAACTTTAAAAGTTTAATTTGTAATAAAAAATGTACTCAAAGTTCTAAATGAGTATATTATTGATTAGAACGTTATAAATAATATTTTAATCGCGTTATATTAAAACAATCTATAAACATTGTTTTCAAATTTATTACATGTATAAACCTGATTTATAAATTGGATTTTTGTACTATAATTAAAAAAATATATATTTAAAAAATCATAGTTATTGTAATAATTTATTTCATGTGTAAAGATATTTAATAAAGAACTAATTTTCAAATATCTTTTATATTCATATATATATATTCTTAATATTGTAATTATAGGCCATTCGTATGTTTTCGGTACAAACGACAATAAGTCAACGTAATACGTTAGCGACGTGCTGAAAGCAACTCGTAATTTTTGTGCGTGCATTTATTTGTCAATTAAAAATTTTATATATTCATTATAAATTTTAATTTAATATAGTGAGTTAAATATGTCACGACGTGTAATTCAAGAAGATCTATCAAATGTCGAATTTGAAACTAGTGAAGATGTTGAAGTTATATCAGCATTTGATACAATGGGGTTACGTGAAGAACTTTTACGAGGGATATACGCTTATGGTATGACTTGATTATTACAATAATTATTTAAACCATTAAATTATATTAGAATGTGAAAATAATATGTAATGTGTATCATTAGGTTTTGAGCGACCTTCTGCCATTCAACAACGATCTATTAAACCAATAATGAAAGGCCGCGATGTAATCGCTCAAGCTCAATCAGGTACTGGTAAAACAGCAACTTTTTCAATAGCAATTTTACAAATGATAGATACAACTATAAGGGAAACACAAGTCCTTTGTTTATCACCTACACGAGAACTTGCAACACAAATTCAAAAAGTCATACTAGCTTTAGGTGATTTTATGAATGTGCAGTGCCATGCTTGTATTGGAGGCACAAATTTAGGTGAAGATATACGTAAACTAGATTATGGTCAACATATTGTCAGTGGGACACCTGGAAGAGTATTTGGTAAGATTTTATTAATTTTTAAAAAAGTCCAAATATTTTTATGTTTACGTGTATATATTATTTTAAAAATTAGATATGATAAGAAGAAGAGTCCTTCGTACAAGAAATATAAAAATGCTAGTACTCGATGAAGCTGATGAGATGTTAAATAAAGGTTTCAAGGAACAGATTTATGATGTTTATCGATATCTTCCACCTGCAACACAAGTGGTTCTTATTTCTGCTACATTACCACATGAAATTCTTGAAATGACTTCAAAATTTATGACAGATCCTGTTAGAATACTTGTAAAACGGTTCGTATGATTTTTTGTATTAAATTACAGTTTAGTAGTGTATTTATGACATCAAAAATATTATTGACAATTTTTTAGTGATGAACTTACATTGGAAGGTATTAAACAATTTTTTGTGGCAGTTGAACGTGAAGAATGGAAATTTGACACACTATGTGATTTATATGATACTTTAACAATAACACAAGCTGTCATTTTTTGTAACACAAAACGTAAAGTAGATTGGCTTACAGAAAAAATGCGAGAAGCTAATTTTACAGTTAGTTCAATGCACGGTGATATGCCACAAAAAGAACGTGATAATATTATGAAGGTACTTTCTATTTATAGTTGTGTAAAATTATATTTTGAAGTTATACATACATCAATAGCATAAAATAGTGTGTGATGTATTATTAGTAGACATTTTTAATCATTTTACTTAATACAAAATATTAAAATTTTACAGGAATTCAGATCTGGTCAAAGCAGAGTACTTATTACAACAGATGTTTGGGCAAGAGGTATTGATGTTCAACAAGTTTCGTTGGTTATCAATTATGATTTACCAAATAATCGTGAGTTGTATATTCATAGAATTGGCAGATCAGGTAGATTTGGTCGTAAAGGTGTTGCCATCAATTTTGTTAAGTCTGATGATATTAGAATTTTAAGAGATATTGAACAATATTATTCAACACAGATAGATGAAATGCCTATGAATATTGCAGATTTAGTTTAAATTTAAGGGATAAATGGTTAAGTATTTTGGATAATTTTCATTTGTCATAAATTTAATAAAATGTAACACCTTCAGTCTATTATGTATGATTTACTTTAACAGTTTTTTGAAAACAAAAATGTAATACTTTTTTTACTTCACATTGACTTATTGTTAACCTATTTATATTATGTAAATATAGAACATGTATACAAAAAAAATTTTTTTTCTTTATGGTATCTATTTTAATAACTAGGAAACTACATAATTATCTTCCAGAATAAAATTAATTTACACAAATTTATTGAAAATTACAGTTTACTCAAAAAATCCATATGAATACATACCTTTTTTTTAATTAAAATGTACAAGAACAAAATGAAATTAATATAATGTTCATTATTTTGTAATACAATAATTTTTAAAATTTGAATTCTTTGTATTTCTTTGATTGTTTAGAATCAGCATTTTGTTGACGTTTTCGTTTATTCTGAAAAAATTTAAATAAATAAATTACAATTATCCTATTATTTTATTGATTAATTATACCTTTTGCCGAGCAACATGTTCTGCTAACATATCGGATAAATCTTCTTTTTGTAATTGAGATTGCTGTTCACGCATTTGTTGTTCATAACGGACTGCCATTGCATCTGTGTCGAGGTCTAATTCTGAAGGATCGAGTGCTAATTCAACTGTTGTTCTATCATTACTCCTATCGGTTGATTGTTGCTGTGCTCCTCGGCGAGCAGCAAGTACTGATGGCGGTGGAGCACCTCCTGCTCCAGTCATATCATAAACATGAGTAGAACCCATCATGGAAGTACCAATTCTATCAGTTCTTCGTTCTGGAAGAACATGATACAAAACTGGTGTTTCTCCACTGAAAAATATAATTTCAAATATTAATATCTTATTATAAATAATGTAGTTTCAATACATTATTCTGAAGTAATCATAAAAATAACTTTAAAAAAAATTATACATAATTTTTACACTTACAAGTATTTAATAATTTTTATCTCAGAAAAAAAAATTATAATTAAAATGATACAAATAAATTACTTACCCTTCCATTTCACTTTCAATTTTTTTTTTACGTAATTCAATTGTTTCTGGAGTTTCCATTCCAGCAGGAACACTACTTAGTCCACTTGGGGTAGCTAAGCCTTCAGCAGGTGTTGCTAAACCAGCTGCTTCATCAGCAGTTGTCTCAGCACCATCACCTTCTTCATCACCTTCACTTTCATCACTCGATTCATCTGATTCACTTTCAAGTTCACCCCATTGAGTACGATCTATATCTGTATCATCTGGCCCATCCTTTACAAAACAAAATGTTTCATTGCTAGTATTTTGAATAATACTCTTATTTAAATATACAATTATATGACTTTTTATATGTAACTTTTTATAAATAAAAAAAAGTAATTTTATACTTACATCAATATTTGCTAATTGAGATCCAAACACATCTCCATATAACGGTTTTCCATTTTCATCAACAGGAGGTTTGCCCCAACCCCCAGCATGATAACCAAATGAACAACCTTCAGGTATAGGAGCATTTAGACCAGGAATTTTTAAATTAGGGTAACTAGGAGGTGGCCCATAACGTTGCATTGCAATAAGCCATGGAGGTGGTACTTTATTACTACTTGGACCAACAGGCATACCAAGAGCTGTTCGTAACTCTTCAGATAAATCTCCAGGCTTTTTTTCACGCAATCTAGTTTCAAATTCTTTACCTTCATAATAAAGATCACCGTGAATAGTCATTTTTGGTTTAGTCTGCCATCTACAAAATATTTAACAACTTTTTATATTTTGAATAAATTGAATTACTTTGTATAAATACATGTATATTGTATATTAGTATGCATATATATATATATATATATATATATATATATATATATATATATATATATATATATATATATATATATAACAAACATTTCATTTAGTAATTGTAATACATTATTTTTTTAAGAAATTAGTCAAATTAGAAAATACTAACTTGAAAAAAGCATCATGTAATTTCTGATAATCAATATCAATTTTTCCTAATTTTGGTCTTACTCTTTCTCGCATTTTTGCTTTAAGAGTTTTACTTTCATCTTTATCTTGTAGTGATGCACGCATTTCCATAATACCTGTTCTTTTAATAAACTCAGGAAGATTAAAAGGCGGCTTTTCAATACCTCGCTTTCCCTTAAATTTAGAAGGTTACATATTTTTAAATTACCTTTTTATAACACACACACACACACATATATATATAAATAAATAATCATTTTATAAATGTAAAATTATTTTCACTATTAGCATAACTAAACTAAATAGAAAACTTATAATTCATACCTGTAAATATTTACGTTTAAAACACCAATGACGTGGAACTTGAACTGTATTACGATGTGCTTTAAGCTGAACAAGTAATCGTGGATCACGGGCTGTAACATCATGCATTTCTACCACATCAGGTCTAGCAACTAGCTGCTTTAATTCTGCAACGCTCAAACGTGTGAGCTTTTTTAGTTTACGTTTAGACAGTTTCAGTTTTTCACCACCTTCACCTCGTTTCTGAAAATATTTATTTCTTTAAGTCAAATAAAAGTAAATATGAATACCTACAATTTTTTATATGTAAAGCATAAATTAAGTAAGATTTAAATTGTTTCAACAAATAATTTACTAAATTACACTATACAATATAAATAAAAATAAAATTATCATACCTAAACAATGATTAAATTTAAATATAAAAGAATAAGATGTGAAACTAAATATATTTTCATAGCGATGAAATGTATGTATATCATTTCAATATCTGATGATCTGATCTATTATTGAGAAATCCTTCTAATTTGACTAAGCAATGCCTTTTTTGCAGATATAAGAAAATATACCTGATATGTATAAAATATATGTTTATTATATGAACATTAAATACAAACATTGTGATTGCGTGTGCGTGTGTGATTGTGTGTGCGTGTGTGATTGTGTGTGCGTGTGTGATTTTGTGTGTGCGTGTGTGATTGCATGAGTGTGTGCGTGTGTGATTGCATGAGTGTGTGCGTGTGTGATTGTATGCGTGTGTGTGATTGTATGCGTGTGTGTGATTATGTGCGATTGTGTGCATGCGTGTATATATGCAATGTACTTATAAACGTGTATCGTACGGTTCATGATTTCTTAAAGGTTCTTTCATAAAACGAATATGAAAGCATCAATACAACAATATATTAAACAAAGATGCATATATAAAAGCATATATACACTCGAGTAAGTTGGCACAACATAAACCTCGGAGGCCATTACACTCACGTCAAACTAACAATGGTAAAGAATTTGGATATTTACTAATGAATATTAATTTTTCACAGTAAGATGGACGCGGCCTTAACGTTGTGCAACAGCTTAATAACATGGCTACAGAGTCTTGATATTGAAGGTCCACAAAAAAATGCATTGGAAATAAGTGATGGTGTAGCAATAGCACAAGCATTAGTTCAAATTGCACCAGAATATTTTAGTACAAATTGGATATCAAAAATTAAACCAGATGTAGGGACCAATAGACGACTTAAAGTAAGCAACCTAAAGAAAATTGTAGAAGGGGTTATTGAATATTATCAGGAATATCTTAACCTCAATATATTAGATTCAGTTAAACCTGATGTAATGAAAATTGGTGAACATGCTGACTGTATGGAACTGGGAAAATTATTACAGCTTGTACTAGGTTAGTATTAAGTAAAATATAAAAATCTGATTTATATTTATTTTGTAAAACTGAATGTTAAGCTTCAATGAAGATAGAAAGAAGGTTTTTTTATACTATAATTATTTCACAAGATATAAATACATAATCTGTATTAAATACCAATAAGTTAATATTGACATAAATTAAAATAAATAAATATATAGTAGTAAATATTCTAAATATACAAAAATATTATAAATATACGATACACAAAGTAAACTAAATAATAAAAAATGCTTTTAAAATTAATACGATTAAAAATGTTAATACAAAGCACAAATGAGTATTTGTGTTTTGTATTTTACAAAATTTAAATTTAGATAAATTACTAATTTTTGAAAAACATTTCCACTTATTTCATTATTATTTTAGGATGTGCAGTTAACTGCAATAAAAAACAAGAATACATTACACGTATTATGTCTTTGGAAGAATCTGTACAACAGTGCATCATGCAAGCAATTCAATCATTAGAGGAAGCTACACGTGGAAGGGGGCCTTTTTCTCTAAGTTTTGTTGGTGGTATGGAAATGGCAGAAACATCACTCATTCAACGACTTACATCAGATCTTGATTTAGCAAATGAATCTAAAGATATACTAGCACAACGGTGTCATGATTTTGAATCACAGGTTATATCTTTATAAGATATACAAGTTTATATACATACGTGCGCACACACACAAAACCCTTAATTATTAAAAAAAATTCTTTTGCATATTTATATTAAGGATTCTATTATAGTTGTTAACATTTATAGAAATAATTTTACACACAAATATATATAAATTAAAACTTAATTAATATACATATTTTGTAGGTAAAATGTTTAACAGATGAGAAATTGACACTTCAATCTGAGATATTGAAATTACATAACCGTATTGAAGAATTAGAAGGTAACATAGATGATGTGAACTTGGCTCCCTCTCGTACTACAGAATTAAGACGGCAGATAGATTCTTTAAAAGAAGATTTATATAAAATGGAAACATCTAGAGATGATTATCGTATTAAAGTGTTTGAATATGAAAAACAAATAGCCACATTACAATCACGTATTGATGAATTACAATTAGCTGCAGACAGAGCTATGCAACTAAAAGATGAAGTCGATGCACTTACAGAAACTGCAGACAGAGTTCAAACAATGGAACTTACTGTAGCTTCTTATAAAAAAAAACTTGAAGAATATGCAGATTTAAAGAAACAGGTAAACTTACTATTACATAATGTACATTTTAAATTATTACTAATTATTATAAAATACTTATATAGTAATATATTTAGATAAATAAAAATATCTGTATATTTTTTATTTGCAGCTTAAAATATTTGAGGATAAAAATAATGAATACTATCAACAAATATTAAGTTATGAGGAAGATTCAAAAAAAATAACAAAATGGAAAACACAAATTGATTTTTATAAAGAAAAATTAACAGATTTGCATCAAAAACTGGATGAAGAAACTCAAAAAGCTGATAAAGCTGAGTTTGAAAATAAAAAACTTGATGCAATGTTACAAGCAACTTTACGTGAAAAAGATGCTATAACAGCAGAAAGAGATGCTTTAAAAGAAACAAATGAAGAACTACGCTGTGGAACTGTTCCTAAATCACAAGGAGGAGATGTGGCAGGTGAATTAGCAGCTCCAGAATTACGAGAACGTGTAGCATTATTAGAAAAAGAAAATAGATCACTAAGGTCAGCAACTACAACAGATCCCACATCAGCAGCTTTGTTAGAAGATGTAACTCAACGACAAGAGCAATTAAGGTACATTGTATTTAGTAAACAATTATTTATTTTTATTCATTTGTGTATATTCACTATTTTAGAAATCAGTTACGAGTAAGCAATCAACGTATACTTGAACTAGAAGCAAAGTTAGAAGAAAAAGGTGAAGAAGCGTTAAAACAAAAATGCACTGCATTACAAGAAGCATTGAATACCAAAGAAGTTGAACTGGCTGAAGTTACAGAAAAACTTAAAAAATACACTGAAAAAGCTCGTGAAACAATAAGGGCAATACAACCAAGAGGCAGCACAGAAGAAATACTAGCAAGAGCTGAAAGAAATTCTGGTTTAGGTTTAATGAAAGAAAAAGAAGAAAGATTAATGACTACTGCATTTTATAATCTTAGTGAATCATGCCAACGAGAGGCTGTTGATACAAGATTAGCATTGTTAAGTGCTGGTCAAGGTGCTACTTTTTTATCACGGCAAAGACAACCAACTCCACGAAGATCATTACAATTATATAAACAAGTTAAATGATCAAAAACTTGATTGAGTGACTTCTGGCCAATCTGTTAATAATACCACATTTTACCAATTTTAAATCAATTAAAAAATCAACTATTTTGAACTATTTAATTTTATGGAAACATTGTTAATATACATATACATATGTGTATGTGTGTAATATGATATATATATATATATATATATATATATATATATGTATATAATTTAAAAAATATTAAATATTTGCATAATTGTTTAAAATAATGAATGACTGTTTAATTAAAACATTGATATGTATTTTAATAACTTACTAATAATAGAGAATCCCTATGCAAATGAGAACATATATCGTAATTTTTTTACTTATAAGAAAAAACAAAACTTACATCATCTCCTTCATCAGCTTCTTCTTGTCTAAATTGATCATCTTCCACAGTTATAGCTGGAATCCGAGCTCCTGCTGTAACTCCAGTAGCTGTTGTTACTCCAAGTGCTTTTTCATCTTTATCCTCTGCTATTTTAAATGCTTCAAAAATTCTATGAAACTGGCGATACATTGGTGCCAGTTCATGAAGACCTAATGTTTCTTGAATATACCTAAAAAAAAATTTAAAAATTAAAAATAAACCTACTTAATTTGTAAATAAATTAAAAACACATTTTACCAAAAATATTTATTAATTTAATGGTGACTATTACTACTAAACACTTACTCAACTTCAACATCAGGTTCTCCTGTTTCAAGATTGGTTTTTTCTTCTTTTTTGTCAATATCTACAGAATTTTGTTGTTGTAACTGTTTCTGCTGAGCTTTTTTGGCTTTTTTTCGTTTTTTCTTACGTTTATTTTTACTCTGACGTACTACTTTATCATCTTTCACACCATTCATGACAGTATTTTCGTTAATTTCAACTTCTCCTTCATCAGAATCAACATCTGCATCAAGTCCATATGAAATAACAGGAGTTGTTGCTGATGCTGCTGGTATGGATTGAGGTTTTTCAACTATATTAAAATTTATGATTTCAATTTTTAAATAAATATATAACTTATAAATATTACTGAACTTTATATACTTTCTACTTATAAAGTTACCTGGTGCTGGCTCATCTGTATTTAAACCAAGTTCTTGTGCACGTTGATCCTTGAAAGCTAAAGCTTGTTCCAATGCCTGTGGTAAAACCACTTCTGTACTATTTTCTGTTAACTGAGCAGGACGTTCAACACGTAGTGATAATAAAGATGGAAGTGATTTTTCTGTAGAAACTGAAGTGTTTGATTCATCAACACCTGGTGGGGCTATTAAAAAAAAATAATAACTTAAAAATTATTACGATAGCTATATTATTGAATAGTAAAAGATATACCCATCAAATCATCAGAAGTTGTACCAGGAGGTCTCATATTTGGATTCCAATTAGGTGGAGGTGCTGCCACTTGAGGTGGTGGTCCACTCATATTTGGAGGAGGTGCATTCATTACAGGGGGTGGTGGTCCTGATATACTGGGTGGTGGTGTACTCATTACAGATGCTGGTGGAGGTGCATTTATGACAGGTGGAGGAGGTGGCATAAAATTTGTAGATAATAGACTGGGAATACCTGAAGCTACATTAGGTGGCGGTGGTGGAGGAGGTGGTACAAGGGTAACTCCAGGAGGTGGTGCTAATGGTGGTGGACCCATTGGTGGAACTGATATTAATTGTCTTTGCATTTCATTTCCATGATCAGTCATTGATTCTTGTTGCATTTCATGCAAAGCAGATTGTTGTAAACGAAGTAGTTCTTCTTGTCGTTGTTGCTCTATCATCATTTTTTGTTGATGAATACGATTATTCAACTAAATATCAAGAATAGCTGTTAAATATTTCTATAATTCCAACTCACTTACACACAAAACCGATAAATATTATTTTTACATATAATTTTAATTTGAACTATTTTTTAAACATACAATATCATTATATCAGAAAAAAATATCTATATGTATTTACCTCACTATTGCTTTCTTCCATAATTACTTTATTTATATACTCAGATTCTGAATTATTAATTATATGTAAAACATTTTACTATTATTACAAAGTACTAGGTTATTAAATATACCTACGATTAATCTCAACAAAACCTACAAACAGGTTATGGATAAGACTTTTTTTAATACTTTATGTATATTTCATTGCTTCCAAAACTTTATTTTTGAAAAATACACATATTGTAATCAAAAATATTTTACAAAAATAAATTTTCAAATAGCAAAAATCTACAAATAGCAGATTTTTTATTGAAATAAAATAACTTTAAACATTTTTATTAATAATTTTATATATAAATATACATATACGTCCATTACAC
Organism: Neoneuromus ignobilis; assembly: GCA_029203775.1. NCBI lineage: Eukaryota > Metazoa > Arthropoda > Insecta > Megaloptera > Corydalidae > Neoneuromus > Neoneuromus ignobilis. The sequence continues at coordinate 11,012,425 of CP092093.1, read as the reverse complement.
ACAAAGTATTTTGAGAATGAATGATATGACTGTTAATTTAATTGATGATTGGTTCAAATCAGTTATATACTATAAGTATATGTATGTTATAATTGGTTAATATAGTTTTTAAAATTATTTAACAGTCATATAGTAAACAGATTTTTTACGTAAACGAGTGATAAGAGATTCAATACGAAATAATCAAAAATGCCACAATTACGAAGTAGACGAATTGTAGAATTTAATACTAGCCTTAAAGGTAAGTATAACTAATATTTCAAAACTTTTTCAAAATACAGATACATGTAAAAAAAATATAACGGATACAAATTTTTAAAAATAATTATTTAATGTGTGTACACAAAAATAAATATCTGTATATATAGAAAAATACTTAATTTCATGCACATATACATATACACAAACGTATGCACACACAAATATATATATATATATATATATATATATATATATATATATATATATATATATATATATATATATATATATATATAATATAGATGCATTTTAATTGCATACTTCTTTATTTAAATTTTTCAGATAAAGAAAACATGTCAATAAAAAAATCATCTAAGATAAAAAAATCCTTTGTAAATAATTGGAAAGTAGCAAATATAGATGATGAAGATGTTAAACATAGACAATCTGAATTGATAGTTAGTTTTGGAAATTTATTTGAAAAATCAAGTGATTTACTTGATGAAGAAAGTGTGAAATTAATTGATAGTAGTTTAAATGTATCAGATTTCGGATCAGAAACAGAAGGAAATAATAATGATGTAATATATACTAGAAAATCATTAAGGAAATCCATAAATTTAAATAATTCTCAAGATTCATCTGATAAAATCAAAAAACGTAACAAATCACAAAAAAATGATATTAATTGTTTTGCACATTCATCTTCAAAAAATTCTAATGAAAAAAAAAATGTAAATAACTTTAGGCGATCATCAAGAATCAAAAATAAAGTAAGCTTTATGAATGGTCATACAGAAATTAAATCTCCTTTTGAAAATGAGCAGTTCAATACTTTTAATAATTCAACACCAAAAAATTCTGTTGATAAAAACAGTAGTGATATAAATAATCTAACATATTCTAATGAAAAAGTAATAGATTTAACATATTCTGGAGAAAAAACATCAACCGATGTTTTACAGATGTTACGAACACCAACATCAAAGAAAGGTACACCGTATGTGAAAAGATTACAAAGAAAATCATCCAATAATACAAGCACACCTTTACACTTACTTACGAAATCAAAGTTTCAAAGATCATTAGTGAATACATCGATAAATTCACCTGTTATTAATATATCAAAAACTTCGGTCAAAAAAATAAAAATTAGTTTACCACCTTCGTCACCTAAAGCGGATATTTTTATTTTTGGCACGCCAAAACCAACAAATAGAACTCCATTTACAGCAAAAGCAGAAAACAATTCTAACATCAAATCAACTGGAAAAAGTAAAAGCACAATGAACAATGTATGTTTAATTATTAGTTAACAAAAACTTTTATTTCAGGTTGTACTAAAATGCCAAATTTTGCTTCTGCACATAAAAAAATTTTTGAAAAAATGGAATCGATTGGAGAATATAAACAACGTAAAGCAGAGAGAGCTGAAATACTAATGAATAGGGATAAAGCTGTTTTACGTAAATAGAAAACATGTTGTTTATAAGGCTTTTTTCAGTTTTAATATATAATTTATTATAGGTGTAAAACCATCTCAAGACAAGTTCAATCAATTTGGGTTCCGTTTGCGAACTCACCGTCCTAAGTTAGAGCAAGCTAAAACACTTATTATGAATAAACTTCCAGCAGAAACTAACAAATCAAAACAAAAAGAGTACATTAAAGGTGTCAGGTCTAACAGAAGATTTGATTTATTAATGAAGTCACGCCAAAATAATTAAAATCTTTAAGTTTTGAATTTCTATAGATTTTTTACTAATAATATTAATTAACATGTGATGTATTATTTAAACAAATAAACCAAATTATGTATTAATATTAGGTTACTAACATAATATTTAGCTTACAAAATTATTTTTGATATATTTAATGTTTATTATTAATATTACAGTTTGTAATTATATATTGTATTCTAACACATGAAAGATAGTATTTTAAGGAACTATTATTCATTAAAAATTTTTACAGATATATTTTTACTAAATATACTTATACACTTATAATAGTAACATGTTTTTTTAAAAAAAAAGAATTAGAAGTTATACACTAACAATTATTAATGATAATATGAAAAATATTTGTAACATTGTTCTATTATAAATATATAATTTAATAAATTTTAAAACATTGTAATGTTTCAATCATTTTTTGTAATTATTGTAGACTCATCAAAATACGTATTGAATTTTTTCCACTTATATCTTCTTTTTGGATCTTTTTTACTCCAGTGTGGTGCTAAATTTGGCATTAATCCTACAAAAAAAGTTTAATATTAGATATCAATGTGAACGCGTCTGCTATATTTTTTAATTTTATTATTTAGAAAATTTATATTTTTTTATTCATGCATTTCCATTAAATACTATTTCTCTTTGAATTAATGTTTGTTTTACCTGCTATTTAGTAGTAAGTAAAAATAAATATATTGGTTCAAAGAAAATATGACAATTTTAATTTATTATTCATTTTTGAAAAAATAAAATATGTACATTTTTAATTTTTTAAATCTGAATAAATTAAATACCAGCTTTCTGTGCCATTGTAACCATACTTGACATTTTTTTTTGTTGAGCTTGACATAACCCTGTAATGCGACGAGGTAACATACATCCATCTGATCTAACAAACTGACTTAATATAAGTACATCAGTATGTTTAATATTAAGACCAGATGCACAAACAGGGCATGCACCTCTAGAATCATTTTTTATTAGATATGGATCCCGAGGAGAAGGAACTTGAACACCTTCAATAACCAACTCGTTTCCATTTTTTATTTCATGAACTAAAATAATCATTGTAATGGTTGGTAAAGAACTTGTACTAAATCATTTAAATCGTCAAATAAAATCTAACATTAAATCAAATTATTTTTTTATTAACTTACTTTCTTTTAAGTTATGTGTAACTGATATACTAATTGTTCTTTTTGAAGATATTAAAAATCTATTTCGAATTAAATTCAATACTAGCTGAAATCCTGACATTGGGTATTAATAATATTCATCTATTACAATACTGAATAAACAAAAAAATTGTATTTTTTACTTTAGAAATATAAAAAGGTTATGTTTTTTTAATATTATTTTTTAAAGAACAGTATATATTTATATAGACAAATAATATCAACACACAAATTTAAATTGTTAAGCAAAATTACATTTACATCAATGTAAAATTATTAAATTTCTATTAAAATTTTAGTACATTCACCAGACAATATTCTTACTAGAAAAACGTTAGTAACCACTTAGGTAATATAATATGAATGCCATGTTGTTCAAAAATGTTATTACGGAAGATAATGTAGTCATGTATAATTTTTTATTTGTATATTTATTTATAAATGACATTAAATAATTGCATGTTTATATTTTGTTTTATTTAATAACCATAATTGATGAAAAATTGTTATGTAATTAAAAATAGAAGGTACATTACTTATTAATTAAACATGAAATGTTTTCCAAAATTATTTTGTTATTAAACATCACATAATTATTAAAATGTATTTATTTATTTAAATAAAAACAATAACTAAAAAATTTTACTGAAAATTATGAAAATTTATTATTATAAAATATAATATTCACAATTCATGTATACAAAATCTTAAAGTACATAATTAATATAAAGTTATATACTTTAATAATTACTTTATGACTTTTTTTGGATAATTCTGATGAATATGTTCATAACCAGCTTTCATTAAATATTGAAATCTTGCATCATCTTTAAGAGAGCCTAACTCAGATGATTCAAAAAGTCTATCTAGAGATGGCATACACTTTTCCAAATCACAACCTATAAGATTGAATACCCATTTTGATTAATAAATACTTTTTGAAAATGTATTTTGATAATAACAAAGCATTTCTTTAATAGATAGGAAAAGCAACAAAAGAGAAATATAGTTAAAATGTTATATATATCTTATAAATATGAAAAATTCCTTTTTAAAATTTAATAAAATCTATAAAATTTGTATATATTGTTTTTCCTTCCTACCAAAAATTCATTTTTAATTATTAACATAAATACATACCCATAAAATCACAAAGATCAATAACTTTAAAAAATAAAGTTTCCAATAAAATTTCAATCGGTGAAGTAAGATCAAACATTTTCCAAGAAGTAGAGTCTCTTAATATTGCAGCGCACCAAATTTTATGTGCTAAATCAGATCGTAAGAGATCGTCATGTACGAATAAAAGCAAATCAAGAGCTTTTTTGAATTCAAATTCCGTAGCAGATTCATTTTCAGGACTTATATATAATTTTATGAGTTCTATTGGTGAGAGAACACATGGATCATTTACTTTATAACCATTTTCTGACAACACAATATCTGGAAGACTTTCTTGGTATCCTATAAGTTCTAGCTGTACATCTATATCAGAAATAAGATCTTCATTTGTATCAGAAGCAGCTAATTGTGCAAGTTTTGATAATGATAACATAGACTAAAATCAATTAAAAATTACATGAATTCTATAAAAATATCTGTATTCTATAAATATTAATAGGTAATACATTTTTATTAGTGATACAATATTTAGTTACATATATTTCTCATTTAAATATATATTAAATAAAAATTAGTCTTTCACACAAATGAATTACTACCCCACCACGACAATATATTAGTAAGTGGTAATTAATTACTTACTGTTCACTTTGTTCGTTTATAATAATACTACATAAATGAACAAAGTGAACAATAAATAATTATTAAACACTTACCAATATATTATAGTGTTGGGGTAATAATTTATTTGTGTGAAAGTGAATTCACCATAGTTTCAAAACAAATAAAAATATAAATCAGTCGTCAATTCAATTTTTAAATAATATTAACCTTTAAAATTGATTAAGATACTAACCTTTTTCCGCATTAAGAATTCATTTTCTTCTTTTCCAAGTGCATATAAAATATTACTGGCCTCTGCATATAACTTATTATTAATTTTCTGTAACCAAGCTAATGATGGATAATCACCAATTAACTGAACCAAAGCACGTGGTTGTTTTCCTGGGGTATTTCGCAACTTGGCTATTAATTTTCCTTGTTTTCGTTCACGAACATACCAACTAAAAACAAATTCTGGAAAACCACTTGTAGTAAATTGATCCATGTACTTATCCAATCTGTCTTGATTTTCAGTAGCTTCACAAATCATTATGAGTAAAAGAAAATCACAGTATTTCTCTGCCAACATTGCAGCTAAATCATATTGCTTATCATCATCTAGAATAATTATTATATTTTTTATATTCAGTTATTTAATTTTAAAATGAGGATTTTTTTATTTTCACATAATTAAATAAACTCACACAATGGTTTGATTAATGCATGTCTCTCAGTTTCATACTGTTGGAACAAAATGTTGAATTTATCTGTTTCTCTTATACTTTCAACATGTGTTTTTTTTCCATCTAGTAAAATATCTGTTAAATCAACCAACTGTTCATAAAGCTTTTCTGATAATTGAACATTTGGTGTACTTATTCGTATTCCATGTTTATATGTCAATGTATGTAAAGTTGTTAAAGTTTCTCTTAAACCTTCAGAACCTAAAGAAGCAGTCCAAGGTAGATACTCATATATTTTATTTGGATTAAATTTATTAGTATGTTGTTTTCGATATGATAAAACATCTTGAATAACGTGCTAAAAATATTACAATATTTTATATATATATATATATATATATAAAATAAATTGAATCATTTACTATTAAATTTACTGTTACATGTACTAATTTAAATCTAAAATTCACACTTCATGTATACTGTAAATTACATAAATTTACAATTTTTATTTTTTAAATCTTGAAATAATACATTTAAATACTTAAAATATATACTTCATACTTACTAAAATAATTGTGTTAATTTCATTAATAACAACTGCAAGTTGGTCTGGTAAAAGTTCAGAATTTGCCTGTTCTACACATTGTGCAACAAGTTGCTGAGGTAATCTATGAACACGAGTAATACTACGATAAAAAAGATCATGATGGGTTAATCCATTAGAATCACTTTGTAGTCCTTCATCATCTAGAGATTTGCGCATCGCTATGTCTATTGTCGATGAATATCTAAAAATTAACTTTGAATATTAAAATAAATTACATTTTTTTAAAAAAAGAAAAATATACCTGCTATGTAAAATTCTAAATGCAAGTGCAGCTATAATTTTTTCAGCATGTTCAGCAAGAATGTGTATAGTTGATACTACTGCAGCACGTTTTGTTGTAACCATATATAACTTTAAACAAATATGATTTATAAATTAAATAGTACAAAGATTTTTTTAAAAATATATGAAGGTTTAGATACAATAGATACAAAGGTTTTTTTTTAAATAAATATAGATTTTTTTAATATTTCAGTAATTATAACATACCCTATCCCAAAGTTTTGTTTCCTTTAGAAAGTTCAAAAACAATTCATGAGCTCTCTGTTTATCTTGCAGTTGTTGTAATATATTCATTGAAGTTGAACTGCCTAAACTTGCAGATTGTGCATTTCGTTCAGTCCAACGTGGATCTCCAGCTGGTGTATCATTAACCAGATCTTGACTAACTTTTATAACTGCTTTATCTAAGGAATTATCAATATCTTCAATGATAGTAGATGTTGGAAATGTATCCATTAAAACTTTAGTACATGAAATACTATTTCTCTTAATATGATAAAGAAATGCTGATTTCAATTGATTAGCAGGATCATCATTAATGGTAATATCAGCAGGATCAAGATCATACAATGTTAAATTACCTAAATAAAATAAAAAAAAAGTATATAAAAAAATTAAATATTCAAAATTAATGAATTATATGTAACATTTTTATTTAAATATAAACAATACACATCAAATTTATTAATTTATCAAATATACTCTGAAAATGATTTTTTTGGTAAGGTTTTGATTTGATTTATATTTTAATATATGAACATACCTTGAGATTCAGAAACTGAAATGTCAGCAACTGGTGTGCTTGGACCTTCAGACATCGCAAGACTACTATTTGGATTATCATCATTTGAAACTAATGTTACAAGACCATGATTACGAGTAAAAAATAATGGAACATTTATACAAACACTTCCTCCAAGAACACGATCACCAGAATTAACAAATTCAATTATATCAGGTTCTTCTCCCCCAAAAGCCACACCCATTGCAATAACAGAGCGATGATTATAAATATAAACATTTGAACCACATAAAAGTAGATGATAATTAAGAACTTCTTGTTCAGCATCTTCTCTATATAACCCTCCAAGTTTCACTGGTGTAAAAGAATGAAATGTAGAAGGTGCCTCAATTGTGTTAGTCATTAATGATGCTGAAAACAACAAATTTTACTTTCAGATAAACTGAATAAAAATGTATAATATAATTGAATAAATAAAATTATTTAAAAATATATTTCTATTTCAAATGGAACATTTTTGTTAAATCTATGAATTCTATCAACATTGAAAAGAGTTATAAAAAAATGTGATTCATGAATCTACATTACATTTCAGAATTTGCACTACAGTAAATTATAATAAAAGAAGAATTTGCAATAGTAAAATATATATTGTGAAAATAAAAAGTGAACGACATTAATTTCATTTTTTAAAAAAAAGTTTTTTTACTAAAAGAATATTTTATTTTAAACTTAACAAATATGATAATGAAAAAAACACTCCATTTAATTAAATTATAGTTGGTTCAATAATATTAAATTTAATTTACTGATTTTTTCAATTTATTTATAATTTGAATATGGATATTTTGCAATGTTTTTAAAATTCAAATTTATTGATGTGACTTCTATTTTTCATTACTTTTATAATCAATATAACTTCATCTTTAAAATTAAACTGTTTATTCATATATATTATTTATGGACTATTAAAATATTACTTACATATAGAATAATACATTTGAGGTGATTTTTGTGTATTAACTGCAGCAAATAGGAACACTAGTTCTTCAGAATGTCGAGGATTGATTTGTGCATCTAGTAACCATACATCTATGTCCATTGATGAATCTGTCATGGCTGTAGAACCAGTTGCAACCATTGCAGAATGCAATGCTTCCCTAGCAATTTTCTGAACATCACATGCCCATAACAATTGTTCCGATATATTGTTTATTTCAATACACCATTTTTGTAAAAAATGGCCAACCAAAACATATATATTTGAAGTTATTGAATCAGATGATGCTAGAACTTTTACAATTCTCTAAAAATTATACATTAAAATAGAATTATATTAACTTAGATGAATCCAATTAATTCAATATATTAATTATTGGTTTTCAAACATGCACAAACATTTATATATATATATATATATATATATATATATATATATATATATATATATATATATATATATATATACACACACACACACACACACACACACACATTAGGTTGTATAATATAAAATGTTGAATTTTTATTTTATTTCCAATATAATAATCCGACATTTCATATTACACGACCTAATATATACAAACACACATGAAAATGTTTATGTAAAAGTAAACTACATTTAATTTATAAATAATAATCTTACAGTTTCTGTTACATTAGTTGAATTTGATGGACCAAACATTAAAGATGTTATCTTACGGGACAAACCTCCAAACCAACCAGTAGATGGTTTAAGAGTACGACATATAAGTGAACGATTACTAGGAGATATTAACACAACAGAACAAGTAGTTGTTGCTAATATACATCCTACACCTCGAACATGAATGACATTTGCACATTCCTGACCATTTAACATTATATTCTGCTCTACTGATACACCTAGAATAAATACATTGAAAATAATAATACTTTTTTTTAATTTGTTTTAATTTTTAAAATACCTTCATGGGAAATTGAGGGCCAATATCTAACAACTCCTTCTGGAGAAACTGCTATACATGCAGGTGCTGAAATTTGATTACTTGTTTCTGATTTAATAATACAAACTAAATCTGCACGATGAACAAGGTCACTTTGAGGTAAAGTTAATTCATAACACTGAGATGTTAAAGCAGCTGAGGATGATCCATATATATGGTGTCCAGTAGGTTGTAAAAGTTTGTATTGCCAAATAAGTAGTCGACGACCACAAACTATCCATGCATAGCCACATGGTGAAATATGTGCAGATACAACTGTGTTTCCTAATATAACAAATAATTAACATATACAATTATAAAATTTGTATATGTGTATGAATATATGCATATATATATATATATATATATATATATATATATATATATATATATATATATATATATATATATATATATATATATATACACACACATTTGACATTGTACATTTTTTAAACTTACGATCTGCAAACGTTAATGCTTCTGTAATAAGAACAGGTAAGGGTGAACCAAAACTTTCAACGACATGATAAGGAGTTTTTGTAATGATTTGAAGTGATTGAGTTGATTTTGCCGAAACACTTAATCTTCTAAAATTAAAAAAAAAAAACTTTTATAAACACTACACTGTGTGTATCATACAATTTTTTACTCACGAAGACTTTTTAAATCCTGGTAATAACGAAGATCTCTTAGCTGAATTAAGACTTTGGCGAGGTCTAGGAGAAAACGGGCTTCTGTGAAGCGAAGATAATGATGTTGTAAGACTATTATCCATAATTTACAAACGTTTATAATTAAATATTGAATTTGATTAGATTTCCATTCATAATTGAAAATATAATGCCCACTTCCACTCGTTTCAGAGGTTAAAAATTATTTAAAACGGTTATTTATAAAACTGGTTGGTAATGTTTTCACCGCACGTGTTGCCATCTATCAAACAAAGTGGATGACGTGTAGAAATTAAAAATTAATTGCATGTGCTAAAAGTAGTGTTGTTTTGTGTTCTGTCAACATGTTGGATTTATTTACAATTTTTAGCAAAGGTGGTATTGTACTTTGGTGTTTTCAAAGTACTAGTCAGATATTTACACCGTCTGTGAATGCTTTAATTAGAACTGTTATATTACAGGTAATTCAATAAATATTTACAAAAATATTCACCTGATAATTTAATGGCGTCATTAATGATTAAAGTTTTTAAAACTCCATATGTGCTATATTAAACATTGATTTTATTTTTAGGAACGTTCTGGTAACAACTCTTTTGATCATAATGGGCTTACTTTACAATATAAACTTGATAACGAGTTTGAATTAATTTTTGTTGTTGCGTATCAAAAAATTTTACAGTTATCATATGTTGATAAGTTTTTAAATGATATTCATTTGGAATTTAGAGATAAATATAAAAATGAACTTGCTAATCGAAGCCATTTTCGAGAATTTGATTTTGTTGATAATTTTAAATCAGTATTACGAGCTGCAGAAACGCTGGCAAATTTGGAAGCGAAGGCTCCAAAACAAATGCGAACATATGAAGAGTCAGCTAAATCGAAAAAAACCGTTGCTTCTATGATAGAACGTAAAGGTGAAGAAAAACCAGGTTAGTATATAAAAGGATAGTATTGGTACTTTAAAAATTCATTTTAATTGTTCTATATGTAATTTTACAGTGAATAATAAAAAGAAAACTGTTGCCTTTCAAAATAATGAAAGTGAAAATGGTAAGAAGGAAACTAAATACAGTAATTTTATATTAACTATTATTCTTTTTTTACCAATGTAAACAAAAAAAATTTTAGTTTCAAAACCTGTTTTAAAAAGTAATTTAATAACACCACCATCATCTCCTGAAATGAATGGTTCATTAACAGAGGCTGAAATTCAAGCCAATCGATTTAAAATGGCACAAAAAATGGCTGCAAAAAAAAAGAAACCAGAGAAGTATGAATAAATATAATTTTTTGTTGTACTGACACTTCCACAATAGTATACACTATATATATATATATATATATATATATATATATATATATATATATATATATATATATATATATATTTTTTATCATATATATATATATATATATATATATATATATGATAAAAAGCTTTTTGTAATATATCAGAATATTTAATTTCAGAAAAAGTCCTAAACCAACACCAGAAAAAGCTGGAAAAAAACCTCGAATTTGGGAGCTTAGTGGTAAAGATAGTGATTTAGCATCTTTAGAAAGAACTACAGACAAACCAGAGAACGTTGAAAATTTGTATAGTTTAGATACTGATGTATGTAAATTATATATTTTATTATAGTATCTAATAAATTATTAATGATTATATATATATAATGTTTGTTTCAAAAAAATTAACTTTGACTATTATAGATGGTGGGTAAAATGCAAGGTAGTATTCAAGATATTGAAGTGGAAACATCAACTGATGAAGAAGATGAAGAAAAGGAACAAGAGAAAAAAATTGTTCACCAAAATAAGTTGAATGCATCAAAAACACGCAGTATGTTTTCAATGTTTCGAGGTCTTGTTGGATCTAAAAATCTTACTGCCGATGATATGAAACCTGTATTAGATAAATTTCGAGATCATCTTATTGGGAAAAATGTAGCAGCTGATATTGCTTCTAAATTATGTGATTCTGTTTCTGCTCGCCTTGAAGGAAAAGTTTTAGGAACGTTTGAAACTGTCACAGCTACTATAAAAACAACTCTTACTGATGCTTTAGTTCAAATTTTATCACCTAAAATACGTATTGATATTTTGAGAGATTGTATTGAAGCAAAAAAACAAGGAAGACCATATGTGATGACTTTCTGCGGTGTGAATGGTGTTGGAAAATCAACAAACCTTGCAAAAATTTGTTTTTGGCTCATTGAAAATGATATGCGTGTTGTAATAGCTGCTTGTGATACCTTTAGAGCAGGTGCTGTTGAACAATTAAGAACTCACACACGGCATTTAAATTCTTTGCATCCACCAGAAAAACACGGAGGTCGTCAAATGGTGCAATTGTATGAAAAAGGATATGGTAAGTACTGTATGTTTAAAAATGATTTATTTATAAATATATATCAAAAATGTTTAATAGTATTGTGGTTAGTGTTTGATTATTTTTTTCTAGAATTATGAATAGTTTTTTTCTTGGTGTAATTTAAGTATTGTAAAAAACGTGATATTTTATAAAAATATTGAATGTTAATTTCATTTAATTGTAATTTAAAATTTAATTACTCTGTGTATGTGTATGTATTATACATTTTATAATATATTTTAGGAAAAGATGCAGCAACAGTTGCAATGGAAGCAATTAGATTTGCTAAACAGTGTCATATTGAAATAGTACTAATTGATACAGCAGGTCGTATGCAAGATAATGAACCATTAATGCGTGCTCTGACTAAATTAATTAAAGTAAATGAACCTGATTTAGTTTTATTTGTTGGCGAAGCATTAGTAGGAAATGAAGCCATTGATCAACTTGTAAAATTTAATCAAGCCATGGCAGATCATTCATCTAGTGTAAATCCTCATATCATTGATGGTATAGTTTTAACAAAATTTGATACTATTGATGATAAAGTTGGAGCTGCTGTTTCTATGACATACATAACAGGTCAACCAATAGTATTTGTTGGAACAGGACAGACTTATACAGATTTGAAAGCATTGAATGCAAAAGCTGTTGTTAATGCCCTAATGAAGTAATTACAAATAAACATTTCTAACCAAATTAAAATTTTTCTTTGTATGTGTTTTCAGTCTAATAGTTTTTCTGAATATCAAAATTAAAAGTAATAAATTGAAGAAAGTAAAATACAAAAACAGTTTTTAAATTTTGTAGAATTTTTATAACCAAAAATATAATAAATATGTATTGCTTTATTTAACATTGTTATTAATTTATTTATGAAGTAAAAAGATAAAAATAATATGTATTTCTTACATTTGTCAAGAAATAAATGCATTTTAGTTTATATATACATATATATATATATATATATATATATATATATATATATATATATATATATATATAAATTCAGAAAGTAATATATAAATGTAAATAAAATAATGAATTACATAAAATGTTTGATGTAATTAATTTTATGTATTGATTTTATAAACACGTTTTTATTTATTTTTTAATAAAGACTAAACATATACTAAGAAAAAATTGTTATATAAATTCACATGTAAAGAATAAATGAATTGTTATGGGTGAAATTGTTGATATGTATACATTGATATTAAAAATATATAAATTAATTTAAAACAAAAAATTGTTTAATTTGGTTATAACCCAAGTTGTTATCTCATAATATTAAAAAAAGAAAAAATAATGGAAAAGTTCTAAAATGTTATCTTTATAAATTATATTTTTTATGAATTTAAAAATCTACTTTAAAATAAATTCTAAATATTATACATTAATCAGACTAAAGACTTAAATTTTCAGTTAAACACATTTTAAGATACATATTATTTATTTGATACATTACAATACTTTGTACATAACAATATTCAAGTTAACATTCACAACTTGATAATAAGGTACATTATTCAATCATTTTTCAGTACTTTTTTTGTTCAATTTTTCACTATATAACTACTTCCAACACTATTTACAATTGTGCAGATAGACTTGTATCACTGTTTATGTTCCCTTTATTATAATAATAAAATTTATTAGAATCTATATATTCAACAATTAACTATTCGGTACAAACATAAATTTTGTATGAAAGATATGCATAAATTAAATACTTCAAATAAAATTAAATTTATTCTACACTTAATATTCATATTTCATTAGGCTGCTTTTTTCATACTTATAACATTTTATAAATAAGCTCGTACATGATCTATTTCACAAAAAAAATAATAATTTAGTCAATTTTACCAATGTGCTATATACATGCATGTGTGTGTATGTACATATGTATATATATATGTATTTGTATGTATATATATATATATATATATATATATATATATATATATATATATATATATATATATATATATATATATATATATATCAATCAATCATATTTTATGAGTATAATGTTAATAAAATAAAACTTTTTTATAATGACAGTAAAATATGTATTATATACATCAATAAATTATTTTTCATGCACTTTGATAAAATTGAGTTAGTTTATTTCATTTTGTACAAAATTTCAGTATTATATTAATTACATCCTGTTCATTGATTATAAAATATTAAATATACTTTTGTATCATATATAATTATACAAACTGATCTAATTTTCATTGTGTGGTATGAATTAATAAAACTGCAAAAATAAATTAAAAACATGGTAGTTTAATGAAAGATTTTTCATTTATGAAAACTTTGAACATTTATATATATATATATATATATATATATATATAAGAATCATGTATTAAAACTAAATAATTAATAATTATGAAGGAGATCGTTTTAATGATTTTCTTATAAGTGCCCAATCTTCAAGAATATCTTGCTGATTTAACATATATACAATATATGGACCAGATACAGTTACAGCTTTACGCCTTGATGATGAATTTCTAGATCGAGAACGACCACCCCATTCACCACCTTCACCCCAACTAATTTCTACATTATGTCGATCTTCTTCAAGCCGACGTATTTTCTCCATAAGCTCATCATGTAACCAATCCCATGCTAATCGTTTTTCACTCTATAATATTTTTTTTTCACATAAAATTGTTCAAATTATGAATGATATTTATCAAATAAAATAGTAATTAAATAACCAACCTTTAGTGGTATATAAACATATTAAAATATTTCGTTTTTATTATATTACCTCAAAATTCTGCAAAGCAGCTTGCTCCTCTGCATCTGATTTATTTCGAATATTTGTCATTCTTAATTGTCTTAATACTCCTGCCACTTCTGTTCGTATTCGCATATTTTCTTGTAATCGTTGTAAAGGACCTAAATACTCTTGTGACCTTCCGCCTCGTACTTCAGTAAGTTGCCAATCAACTTGAGCTATACGTTCTTGATATAATTGTTCACGCAAAATAGAAAACTGTTGTTCAAGATCAGTCAAATTTTCCATGCATTCATTACGTCTTCTCTCACATTCAACTTCATCCATTTCAGAACTATCATCTGAATCTAATTCATCTCCTTCGCTAGAATCTCGTCCTGCGTCATTATCATGACTAGAACCTGAATGATCAGATTCTGCACCCGACATATCGCCATCGGCTTCGCTTTCCTCGCCGGGGCCAACTGCATTATTTACTTTTATTGGTGGCATTGTTATAAAATCAACAGTTTTATTACAATATTAGTTATTATTTATGAAGGCATCAGTTCAACAATATTTTTCAACCACAACTTCGAGGTTAGTATTTAGTTTACCGCATTCAATTTTATAACTTTTGTGACAGGTGAAATATATTAAGAACTAAAACGAATTTTATCTTAACAACAGGACTATCCAAACGTACAGCACTTTTAATAGTTGTTCATAGGTGGCGTAACATGATTTTTAAATTTTTAATTTTTGCCTACATAGGACGAAATAAAATATTTAATTTTTTTTTAAAAAGTATTTTATTTTAATTTGACTTCATTTATTTTATTTAATTAAATCTCACGATGATCTAAAAATATATTGTTTAAACTGGTTATATTTTTGCAGAAAGTTGTTAAATTAAAATGTTTATTGTATAGTTAATTAATAAAAAGAAAATGTAAAAAAATAAAAATAGCCTTAAAAAAATTATTTCTAGGTCTAATGCCAAAAGTTAGTTGAAAATTATAAAAAAAATGATGTAAAAATCATTTTTTTTTTTAAATTTTTAATATTTTGTATGACCGCCATTATTCCACAGAACAGCGTTAAGTTTTCTAGGCATTGATTCTACCAAGTTTTGTAAAGCATTGAGAGATAAACTAGACCACGTTTCCAAAATTTTATCTTTAAATCAAGTATTGTTATGTCCTCAAGATGTGGAGATCTTACGGTCCAATTCGTCCCACAAATATTCAGTAGGATTAAGGTCAGGCGACATCTAGTTATTCTAATCATATGCTTTAGGTCGTGCTGTTGAAAAGTAAAAGCTCGACCCAATCTCATTGTTTTAACGGATCGGTGTAAATTTTCTTGTGAAATATTACATTACATTTGCGCTGTCATTTTGCCCTCAATAATATGTAATCTGCCTTGGTATGGCCATTATGCCAAGAAAAACATGCTCATACCAAGACTATTATTAAGTAAGGTTTAATAAACAGAGTTTCATTTGAATATCTTTTTTTCGTACATTTTTTTCAATTCTTATGTGTTTTTTTTTCATTTTAACTAACTTTTGAACGGCACTGCATGTTTCATTCAAGTAAATAAATTTGGTTAAACAAGAAATCTATTGTTTTATTATCACTGGATTTAGTTGGTATAGTGTTTTGTACTGCCAATATAATATGCAGTAAAACTCCATGAAAATAATTTATCTAATGAAATATTACTGCGTTAGTATGAAAACCAATTTGACGTTTTTGTACCGGTGAATGCAAGTGGATCTAGTATGTACATTATCAGTCAATGTTTTAGTACTAATTTAGACACCGTTTGTAGTGGATGATTTACGCATGTGATTGACATTTCTAATTCAAAATTTGTGTCCGGTACGCGGATCATGTATGAATGGATTTCTCTTGATTAAATTTATAATAAAATGTGTACATTCTCTGTAATATTTAATATGACGTAATGTGTAAAATTAATATTTTGTGCTATGTGCAGTGATGTGTTTAAGCAAGAAAAAAACACGCCCATGTGTTAAGTTATAATTTTATTTTCAATATATCGAAAAATATATTGCTCTTACGGCATGGACTATACAAAATTACTAAGGAAAGGTATTTGCGGTATATAATGGATGTTACTTTTCGCAACAGCATGATTCGCTTTTTAGAGTAAGTAAAAATATGTTCTTAATGTTGGTAATTTGTCATTTTGAAAATTGTAATTGACAAATTTTGAAAAGTCAGTCCAACTTTAAAACAGTGGTTGGTGTCATACTGACTTATGATTGTTTCTGTAAAATAATAATATATTTTGATGAATGATTTTTATTAACACCAAAACAAATGCTAAACATTTTTGACATTAAAGCTATAACATTAGTTTTTAAAGAAACAATTTTTTCACATATTTTCATAGTAATGTACATAATCAAAGTATTAAAACATGATCAGATGTTTGAAATTTATATTCAAAGGCTAATAATTACTCAGATTTAGTTTTAGGTAGTTGTAGATAATCGTGCGTGTGTATATATATATATATATATATATATATATATATATATATATATATATATATATATATATATATATATCCATATTTCATCCTATGTAATGTATATTGATAATAAATACTGTTCTATTTTATTAATTTAACGAAATTTATTTTATGTTTTTTTATGACAGATTTTACATTTTTTTACATTTCTATGATTTTTATCAAAAACGTTTATATATATATATATATTATAATTTGTCTTGTATTAGTTGTTTTGGAACTGTGGCTGATTCACTTTACACAAATGAATTTTCACCCCAACACCACAATAATTTAAAGTGTTCAATAATCACTTATTGTTCACTTGTTTTTTATAATTATATAATTTATAATTATTTTTTATAATAATTATAAATATAAAAGTGATTATTGAACACTTTAAATTATTGTGGTGTTGGGGTGAAAATTCATTTGTGTAATTTATCTTGTATTTTTTTTAATATAATAGTATTACATATTAAAAATAAAATTTCTACATTATTATAAATATTTTATTCAGATAACTATAATTATAATATGAAATATTAAAGAATAGTTTTAATTGGTTTATTATTATTTATTTATACTCTTCGTTTGTGAAAGTTTTGCATACGATTATAAATTTATAATAAGTGATCAATGTTAAAAATAAGTTGTATTTAATTTATATATATATATATATATATATATATATATATATATATAAATAAAATATATACTATTTTTTTTTTTTTTTTCATAATTATATATATACTATTTTTTTTCATAAATTGTTTAACTGGAGAAAAGGTAAATCGTAAAAGTTAATGAAAGTGTTAAAAACAAGTCTAGTAATCAAAATTTTACGAAATGTTCTATAATTTTAATTTAATTGTTTTCATTAAATATATTTTATTTGTTGTCTCTAAATTTTATGTAGAGTAAGAGCAATATACTATTTAAATTGCCTATTAAATAAATCTTGTTGCGAAAAATATATGAAATTATATTTTTCCTCCATGTTTCAGTTTTTATGTTATTATATTTACAGTTCACTGTTCTTTTTTGTATTATGAGTTATGTTGTAGATAATTATTTATAATCAGTAGATAAGTCAAGTTCAAGACTATTCTATGAACATTTTTGTAAGTAAATTATTACTGATTATATTTTAATCTTTAGTGTATGCTACTTAAATATTTTATTCTTATAAACAAATCTATTGTGGGTGTATGTATGTATATATATATATATATATATATATATATATATATATATATATATATATATATATATATATATATACATATATATATGTATATGTATTTTCAAAATTAATGGTACAATGTCTTTTAAATCGTACGAGTATACTGATAAAATATAATATGTTATAGAGAAATTTATTACTTATTTAGATCTTTTGTTTAGTTTAGTAATAGTAAATTGTTTCCAATATTATATATATATATGAGAGAGAGAGAGCAGAATATTTGTTAAAGTTGGAAAGTCTTTAAATTTATTATTTATGTAAGAAGTACGAGAACAATAAAAAAATGAGCAGAATTGATGGGAAACAATCGATATAAAACATGTGATTCTTTTATCAAGGATTTTATGGATATAAATTTAGTCTTAATATAATCAATATTGTAAATGTATCCTTTGGGAATATTATATGAATTATACATACATACATACATATATATATATATATATATATATATATATATATATATATATATATACATACATAAATACAAACATACATAATTACACATATACATACAATTAGTAGTCAATGCAATAATCTTAATTGAGTATAGTCAAGGTTTTTACATCTTTTATCCAAAATAAATAATAGATTCTAATTTACAAATAATTGATTTATACTGTAATCCATATTTATTAGTCATGTAATAAAATTTATAAATAATGAAGTATTTAATAATAGGTCAATATTAACAATGAAAATTGGTTTAATTATATTTTATTCAATTGATAGTAATGAATATAAAGTATTCCTGCACAGTTTTATGATATTAATGATCTTGGTTCTTAATAAACTTTTGAAGCTAAAGAAAGTTATTTGAAGATGACATTTGAGCTTAATTTAATCAATTGTTGATCCAAGGAGAAAAAATAAATAAATTCAGACCGGTAAGAAATATATTTCAAAAAAATGATATATTTTGAATATAAAAATCCGTAATTTTTTTTTAGAAACATGACATTTTATGTATAATTAAGAATTTTAGCAAATATAAATTCATTCGTAGAGTATTAATGCATTTGTAAAAGTTGTAAGAATAGAATTCATTTAATATCTTCTTACAAACATTTTAACAAAGAATTTTCTAATGACTGATGTGTATTTTAATAGTATACTGTAATTTTTAAGTATTAAACAAAAACGAAAAATATATTGTTGAACGATTTTATAAATAAAAAATATTGTACTAAGAAATGATTTTTTTTTTGT
The DNA here is from genome assembly GCA_029203775.1 of Neoneuromus ignobilis. Lineage (NCBI taxonomy): Eukaryota > Metazoa > Arthropoda > Insecta > Megaloptera > Corydalidae > Neoneuromus > Neoneuromus ignobilis. Next base: position 10,992,514 of record CP092093.1, on the reverse strand, counting down.
TAAAAGATAAATTACAATCAGTACTAAAATCAAATGTTCATATGATGATTATTGCAATCAAAATAATTTTATGACTTTTTTAGGAAGTTAGGAAAGTATGTGTGTGTGTGTATATATATATATATATATATATATATATATATATATATATATATAAACAGATTTGATCATTTGTACAATTCATGACTAGCATTTATTGAAAATAGTTTTAATTATTCGACAAAATATCAAACAAAAACTTTAACATGGAGTTTTAAAATATTTCTTAGTATTTATAAAAATATTTAAAAAACTAATGAAAGTTTAATTTATGGACTTGATATTTCTACATGTATTGTTTTACTCTATAAGATGATTCAAATTGCATAAATTAAAGTTATCACCTTGTAATAATTACTTTTATAACAATAATGACCTTAGTAGTTTGAAAAACTATTCATTCTCATTGAGTGTTAATAGTTACATGTTTTGTAATAAGCTATTATATTAAATTATCCATTAACATTTTAAAATATCTTTTTTATTAAAAAAAATAACAGTAAAATCTTCAATTATTTGTTTACTCTAATCATAACGCTATTATTAGTATTAAAAAAATAAACACATGTATGTTTTCCGATTTCATTCAGCTAAATCGTAAAATAAAAACAAGTATAAATTAGCAAAACCTTAATATTTAAATATTAAAGTGAATTGTCAATACTGGCAGTTTTGTGTAATAATTTAAAAGTTATATATATATATATATATATATATATATATATATATATATATATATATATATATATATATATTACTACAATTATGATAAGAAATGTTGTAATGTTGACCTTTATACTTTTTAGCACAATTTTTGAATTCCAATTAATGAATAACGTTATTTATATTATTTTTAAAACTTCATTCTATTGGTTGCATAAAGTATATTGATATTTGTAAAAAATAAATAAAACATTTTTTATGAGTATTTATTAATGTTTTGTTGTTTACAAGTAATTATTTATTATGATTGTAAGTACTAGATAAATATTTTAGATTTTATCAAGTTTTAGAGTTTTTAAAATTCTTATCAAATATACACACACACGCACACACACCTTGTTACTAACCAAAGTATATTTATGTAATTTTTAAAATTAGTTTTATATTTAAGTATAAGCATTCCAGCTGTTGTTACAAATAATACCTAGTTAGTGTGATAGTACTTTAGTTATGTTTTTATTTAACAAATACTTTTGTTTAATAATAAAAATATTGTATTATTGGGAGAAGTTTTATTTTTTCATTATTTTGTGGCATTAAAAATAATAAAAAATTATATTGGAAGAAACTAATATAAATATATAAAACTTTGTTGACTTTCATATACTTACTATTTATTGAGCAATTTTATAATCTTATTAATAATTTTGTTGGAATATTTTTTATCAGTAAACGAAATCAAAATGACGACTTATTTATTTTCAAATAATTAATACTTTTTTTAGGTATAATGTATGCAATGTACGAATTAAACTTAACTGCCTAATTTTATTTTATTGTGTTAATAATTCCAGTATTCATGTTATATTACCATATTTTAAGTAGCGTATGTTTATCTAATTATACACACACATACATACATAGTGTGATATGCAAAAGTAGATATGACAACAAACTAAAATTAAATCAGATTTATACAATATTTGTACATAACTATTAATTTATTTTTAGTAATAATCGCGATTAAGAACTGCAGCAATATTATTAATTTAGTATAGATAAAAATCATATCGATTGAAAATGAAAAAAGATGTTCAGAAACAAGTATATTTAATGTAACGAGAAATACTGAATAGCAGAAATGATTATAAAATATATTTTTATTTGATGGCGTTTTATACTTAATATTTTGTTTTTATTTTTACAGTATTTATTAATAAAGATGTTAATCTGTATATAAATACAGCTTCCCATTGTGTATGTATATATATATATATATGCACTCATATCATACACACATATAATTCTGTTCAGATATATTCGTATTTATTAAAAAAGATATGTGTAAATTATAGACGTGTGTAATTAATGTTTTACTCTTTGTTATTTAATTACTGAATAATAATTCATACAACATTAAAACGTGACAGTTTTTACATATAGTTTATCAGTCGGAGAATGTATCGGGGAAAGTAACAGATTGATTACTAATGTTTTGGACAGTGAATTTTTTTTTATTATTTAGAGGCAAGTTGTACTAAGGTTTTGAATCGTATATAACTACCGGGATACTTTCTTATAAATCTATGACTGAAAAACACGTTAGATACTTTTTTGTATTTTAGAAATTTTTTTGTTTTTTTTCCACTTATTAACATTAATTACAGTATTGTACACAAAAATATTACCAAGGTTATAGGTGGGTACAAATTAGTAAGAGAGTTTAAATTGATTTAAAATTATTGTTTGTGTATTTTAATAGTTATTATTTTAAAAAAGAGTATATTTAGTATTATATATGTTGTCAATATCTGAATAATATTAATTATATTTCAAATTAAATAAAATCAACTTCACCCGTATAAAAAACTTTAAGTATGTTATTGATAAATATAGAATATGTATATACGTCGATATCGAGATTGTCCATTATTAGTAATTATCGTACGTAAAAGTATTTAATAATTAATTACGCTTTTTTATCAGAACATAATTTCTATTCTTATACTAGTACCCATTTGAAAAAATTATGGAATGAAAAAGTTATTGTTTAAAGAGAAAAATAGATTTTATACTTTTTTCTCTTTAAAGTAAAAAAATAATTCTAAACGATCATTAGTTGTGAGGCCTTATTTTCATGTATACTATTTTAAATCCTTTGTATAACTTTTTCTGATGTTATGAATGTAAGAAAAAAGAATTTTTTTTTATCTGACAAGTCTTAAAAATTACTTACTTCGTGTGTTTTAAATCATTTTTAAAAACTATAATTATGAGAGTGATTGTATCAAATTATTGTTTAATTCTAGAAGATGATTGTGTTTTTATATAAATATATTGTCGTGTTATATAGTAGATATAGGATAGGAATTATTAATAATTATTAAATATAATTTAAATAATTGTAAACATTCAAATACATCAATAGTACTCGTAATATATTGTGATAATAGTGATAATTGTAAATTCTTTTTTTCAGATTTTTAAGAATATTGTCAAAAGCGGCTTTTCGGCTAGCATTTATTTTAGTCAACAATGCTTATTGTATTCCTACATATGTTGTCTGGATGGTGTTATTATGGCCTTTACGGCGTATCTACCCCGAAGTTTATTGGCGTATTGAAGGATACTTTTTTCACTGGCTTTTAGCAATGGTTTCAATGTGGTCATGGAGCGCTGGTTATGATAGTAAATAAAATTGCATATATTTTTACCTTATTTTCTACTTCATATATAAAAAAATATATATGTGTACTTTATTATGTGTTTTTTATATATATATATATATATATATATATATATATATATATATATATATATATATATATGTATATGTATAATCTGTGTATTTTTTGGCAATTAATATATAAAGCTTTTTTTAAATGTAAATTATTGATTACATACTGTGCTAATAATAATATTAATTTCAATATACATTTTGATGTATTTAATTTAAAATATATTTGTCATGATACATACAAGATAATTATGTTGTTTGAATTGTAATAAGTATTGTCTTTATGTTGGGTTTTATTCATTTTGTTTATTCAGAGTTAATTACTAACCTTTTACAGTCGTTGAACTTGGTGATGATATAACAAAGTGTTTAGATGATAGAACACTTTTGATAGCAAATCATCAATCGACTGCAGATGTACCTTTGCTCATGTCATGTTTTAATGCACGACCTCGTGTGTTACCTAATATTATGTGGATTATGGATCGTTTATTCAAATTCACAAATTTTGGAATTGTTAGTGTAATTCATCAGGATTTTTTTATCCTTTCTGTAAGTATTATTTTATTTTAAGTAAATTTATTGTTTAATAAGTTAAATAAGTTTTATGTATGTTCATATTAAAAATGTACATATAGATACTATAATTCAAGAAAGCACATTTTATGGTATCATAAAACATGTATATTAATATTAAAAATTTCAAGTAAATATTTTATATTTTGATTATAAATATAATTTTTTCACGATTTGTGTAAAGTTAATTTTATAATTTTTAAAAATTATTATAAAATATATTCTAAAGAAATATTTTGTTACTTTTGATAATAAATTTGATAAAATATTTATGTTAGGGTAAAACTTCAAGAGATAGAAGTTTACAAGAATTAGCAAATCATTTACTGGAAACCTTCATACCTTTGCAACGAAAATGGATGGTTTTATTTCCTGAAGGTGGATTTTTAAGAAAACGTCTTGCAGTTTCACAACAATATGCTGCAAAAAATAGATTACCACATTTACAACATGTTACATTGCCTCGAGTGGGAGCCATGGGAACTATACTTGAAGTGATGGGCCCACAAATACGTCGCAAAACTAGAAATAATAATTCAGTGCAGGATGTTTTTGAACCTGTTGTACTCAGTAAGTTAAATTATAATAATAATAGTTGATTTTTATTTGATATTAATCTTATTGATCCAGTAAAATTAGTTACATCAAATAAAAAGTACAGATTGTTCATAAAGTTTTATTATTTTGTTTTTTAGGAGATGAAGATAAACTTCATTGGATTCTTGACATAACGATAGCATATCCAGAAGGAAAACCTTTAGATTTACCTACAATTATTTTTGGAAATCGAGCACCCTGTAAAACACTTCTGTTTTATCGAATTTATTCTTGTTCAGAGGTATATAACAAGTATTTCAGTTTATTAAGAATGTAAAATTTTTTTTTGCACATTAATTTCTGTACAGGTTTCTTATTAAATAATTTAGTGTAGTTATTCTATTATTTTATACTGGTGTCCAAAAAATTGCATAATGTATAAAGTATGTAAAATGTATTATTTAAAGTAGATGTAGCCAATAATTTTTCAATTCTTTAAAGGTTATATTTTCAAAAAGTTAAATTTGTATAATATTTATTTCTTCTTATTAATAAATTATAATATCTAGTAAAGAAATTATTTATAGGTGCCAGAAGATTATGATGCAATGACATCATGGCTTTATGCACGTTTTGAAGAAAAAAATCGTATGCTAGATTCTTTTTACAAAACTGGTAAGTTCCCAACAGCTGAATATTCAAGGACACCAATGCCACCACATGATGTAAATCAAGATTGTCTCAGATACATTATGTTACACCTCTTCTTCATCGCATCAACGTATATACACTTCCAGATGTTCAACGCTGCTTATCAGTACTGTACGTATATGATGCATTAACCTTACACAAAAATGTATCATCATAACACTTTCAACAAGTATCATATTCAAGTCAGCAAGGTGCCGTGCATAATTAGATTTTTAAAAGGCATGACAGACTGATCATATATTGAGTTGGTACTCTTCGAAGCTGTTTTTAAGTGGTCATGACTTACTGCTAGTCCAGACGACAAATTTACAGTTAACATTCTAAGACTGATGTTTTGTTTTTAGTTTGATACATTCATGCAGGTTATCCGTACTACTCATTAGTACTCATGAATTAGAATCGTTTTGCATTGATAAGTTTGAATTTTTCTTACTTAATTACTTGCACTAATGTTATGAATGATTCATTTTATTTTATAGAAAACATGTTTCTATAATCAAATATGTGAGTGATATATTTTTTTTCATCCTTTTAAGTAATTTTTTTTAAAAATCTCCTATATTGTTAAGTTAAAAATAAATATATTCAGTTTTAATATCTAAATGTTTTTTTCTTAATCGAATTATCAGACCTATGTGGATTATTTCCCTGTAGGGCCATATCAGTCACAAGTCTGACAGCTATAGTTTTTCTCTAGTCAGTCATTTACAACTGACATGTACAATGTGGCCTAATGAAGAAAATAAATATTTTTGTAGCTAAATGCTTCATTTTGTTTTTATTAATGATTGTAAAGTTTTTTTTTTTAAATATTACTAATAATTTTAAATTTAATTATAATTTTAAAATTAATGAAAAATAAATATTTGTATATTAATCTGAGACTTTTTTCGAATAAAATTATATGTATATGTTATGTGTGTGTATGTATATATATATGTATATATATATATATATATATATATATATATATATATATATATATATATATATATATATATATATATATATATATATATATATATATATATATATATATATATATATATATGATTGTGTGCATTTATGTATATATAAAATTTAATATAAATATTGTATTTTAAAAAACCCTTATATTTTTAATTATTTATTGTTTTAGTATTATTGATTTAGTCTTTGATTTGTGTATTTACCTGCTGGCAAAACAAATAGATATTTTACATACTAACAGTAATATTTATCATTTTAATATTTGTTTTAACATCTTCATTATACAGAAATATTTCTTTTATCTACTGTTTGATCACAATAACATTATTTGTAAATATTTTGTACATTTTGTTGAATATGTATGGTAGTTAAAATATATTGAATCATTTTCTTGTAAAGAATTGCTTAGTATATGTACTCGGATATTTGAATTCAATTTATATGATCAGTTTTTAGTAAATGGATATTAGTCTTTTTATTTACTAAAAATATTTTAATAATAGAATATATCATTTACAATTTTTTTAAAAGTGGAAAAAAAAATTATGAACATTAATAAATTTAGTGAATTAATTTATTACCATACGTTCAGTATTTAAATATTACTTATATTTTGCATTTAAAAATAAAAGTAATTGTGTATGTATGTATGTGTATATATATATATATATATATATATATATATATATATATATATATATATATATATATATATATATATATATATATATATATATATATATATATATATATATATATATATATATATATATATATACATACATATATACATACATACATATATACATATATATATATATATATATATATATATATATATATATATATATATATATATATATATATATATATATTTCTTTACATATGCACATATAGATCTACCTAACAAAGTCTATAAAAAATATTTTTATGTTAAATTTTAAAACAAAATATTAAATTATTTTAAATTTTTATTTAATTTTTTTTATGAAACTTTTTGTTGATTTTTTTTTATAGAATATATATTTGTTGCAAACATTAGTAATTGGTATGATGTAAATAATTAATATTGTTTCTTCATTTAGTTAATGTGATAGTAAAATTTCTATTTATTTTCTTCAATGGCTGCTTAATTAAATAGAGATGTAATAGGTGACATTCTTCATCAGTGTGTACTATTATTTACATGTATATTAATTTTAAATTACAAATTGTTTCAATTTGTTTATTTAGCATTTTTAACCAAAAACTTGTTGCAGTGTAATAATTTATTAAAAATGAAAATATTAATTTAGTTTTGAAGTAACAGTTATCTGATGAATAATTATATAAGTAACATAAGTAAAAGCATTAAGTGAATAATTTATCTAGTACTGGAATTTTTCAGGTAAATCATTGGTTATAAGTATGATAACACGTCAAATCAAACAACATTTGTTTAGTTATTTATTCGAATTGAAAAATTAAAAACTGATATATGCAAATTAAAATGAAAATAACACTTTTTTTATTATTTAATGTGAGTATTATGATATTTTAAGTTTTATCATTTACTTTCATAATTAATACTTAAAAAATAACAAATATTTTACATTTTAATTAATAAATATTATTAAAAGACCATATATTATAATGACAAGATATTTTTCTTTTTAAATATATATACATAGTGTGCTTACAAAAAATCAAATATGGATATGTTAAATTGCAATTATTAAATTAATTCATTGTGTTATTATTTTGTGATGTCAAATATACAAATTATGTAAAAGATTATAAAACGATACTTTGTTACTCTTCTTTTTTATTATTATTTTAAAAACATTTCTAGAGAAAAGTTATAATAATCAATTACATACAGCTATAAAAGAAGGTATTTGAATTGTGTGCTACATGAGTTTCTCTATAAATATATTGTAAAACTTAAATTTCATAATGTAAAATTTTATTGCATCAATTACATTATTCATTATTACATATTTTCATAATCTATATATATATATATATATATATATATATATATATATATATATATATATATATATATATCCATACATACAATAAATCTTTTTTTAAAAAACAACATACATTTTTCAATAATTAATAAAATATTAAAATTTCAGATAGTAAATGCCAGTACATGTATGAAACTATTTTTATAGTTTTTAGTATAAATGTGTGTGTGTGTGCAGTATATATATATATATATACACGAGTGTGTGTATATATGAATTTAAAATATATGTATGTTTCTTTTATGTATAGAGTGTGTGAATGTAATATTTTCATTACATACAGTTGTTGGATTGTTAGATTTAATTACATTTTTGAAGTTCAATATAAATAATTAGACTGTTTTTATACTTTATTTTCTGTATAGTACAATTTAATCTTTATCATGCTTAGGTAAGTAAATGTATTAACCTGGGAGCTGCTACAGCAATGTAATCATTCAATTGCTATGGATTCAACAAATGATTTTAATCAATTATTGTCTTAAATATGGAGTATGGTACTTATACTAAAGCATTAAGTAAACACTGATTTAATGAAAACAAACAAAATGCATGTAGTTATATAAGAATAAATGATTTTGATTTGATTAAAAACAAACATTTTTTTCTGTAATGAGATTTTTTTTAAATGTAAGTTAATGTCAGTTGTTAAATAATACCTTTTATATATATATAAATATATATATATATATATATATATATATATATATATATATATATATATATATATATATATATATATATATATATATATATATATATATATATATATATATATATATATATATATATATATATATATATATATATATATATATGTATATATGTATATGTATATACACACACATATGTACTTTTATTAATAGGCAGCTTTTTAAAATTAATAAAATTTACCTATTTATATATTAAATATTAGTATAGTATGATAAAGATTAATACATTTGCAAGAAAATTCAAAATTATTCACAGTTAAGGCATTATCATGTTTATTTTTTTGTCATATTAGAATTTTTCATTTTGTCATAAATCTGAAAATGCTAATATATATGTCAAATTATTATTATTGCAAGTTAATGCTGTATAATAATGTATAGTTTTTTAGTTTCAAATACCAGTTTATATGAATCGAATTAGTTTTAAACAATTTTATTATTAAATTCGAATATTATATATATATATATATATATATATATATATATATATATATATATATATATTTATAAGAAAGTATTGGTAATTTTATTACTTGATATTCTTTTTTTTATTTATTAATTCATATCAGAGAAATTATTTATATATATATATATATATATATATATATATATATATATATATATATATATATATATATATTTAAATTTCCTTGGTATATGTTTGAACAAGAATGATAACATTAATACATATTGTATAGTTTAAGTTTCAAATTATATAAAAATCATTTATGAATTAAACGTTTAGTTCAATTTTTACAACATATAAATATAATTTTTTGTAAAATAAAAATCACAGCTTTAATGTTTGCGATGTAAGAAATAAAAATTAAGTGAAATTAGATAATAATATATATATATTCATAAGAATGTACACGTGTATGTATATTTGTGTGAATAAATATGTATGTGTATATATGTATGTGTACAGATTTATAAATATATATATATATATATATATATATATATATATATATATATATATATATATATATATATATATATAATTACACACAGATGTATACCTATATGTGTATGTATAATAAGTGCTGTCATTATGTGTATAGTGAATTTACATTAATTTTAAGTGTAAAAAATAAATATTTACATAGCATTTTTCTACTCAGGAGTAAAAATATGTGTCCCTTCTTGGTTACCATATAATAAATTCATTAATATAAAAGTTGTATTTGTTGTGATGTTTTTGTTTATTGTATATTTAACAGTTGGCATAAAACATTTTTATTTTGATTGTTAAAAAATAATTAAATAGAAATGGAAAAGAGCTAATTGTTTGGTATGTTGTTTTATTTACAGTTTGACTGTCCAATTCTTTATATATATATATATATATATATATATATATATATATATATATATATATATATATATATATATATATATATATATATATAAATACATACACATATATACATCAAATTGTGTCTCTGAATTTTTATTATTTGCAACTAAAAATTTTATAATTATGTATGTTTATTATTTGTGTATAACAATCTTAATAAAGCTGAATTGGCTATGTTTTTAAATGCCATTCCTTCAATGATTATAAATGGCCATAAATATATATTTCAATTATTGATACCTAAAATAAATTGATACCTAAATTATTGATTCAGCCTAAAAATGCTAATAGAAGCAACTACTTGTGGACAAGAATAAAATCGGCTAACTAATTTATATTGATATATTTTCATTTAATGTTAAAAATAAAATCATCTTTTAGCTATAAAAAATTGTATTAAAAACTTATTTCATGTTCTGTGGAGTTTAATATAATAAGTTATATTTAACTTGAGTTAAACTTCTTTTACCTTTGTAAAAAGTAATTTATTAAATTATTAAAACTTGAATGTGTGAAAAGAATAGATATATTCTTAGTAATATAAAAAGTAACCCATTAATTTATTCAAAATATTTGTATATTTCACATTTTGAGGGAATGATTCTAAATTGGAGACTGGTTGGAAATTAGTGCCTCTAACGTGTGTTTTTTGTTGCCATTTTTGAAAATGGAATAAATGTTAATTTTTATAAATGAAAAACTTGTAAAAAATACAAATAACAAATTTAACCGATAAAATAAATATGTGTATGTGTGAATTTATTTTCTTTAATTGTTTTTGCTTTTTTCTATAAATGATAATAAACATTTAGATATGTTATTATTATTTTTATTAATACAGTAATTTTAAATGTTTATTTTTTTAAAATTTTTATTAACAGAATAAACATGGATACAACTTCGAATTCATTCTCTAAATAAATTTATTTGATTACATTTAAATTAATACTGTCTCTACATATTTAGAAATTACATTCTGAATTAAATCAATGATAAAAGTTTTTTTTAACAAAAACCTCTATTAATTGCTGTAAATTATTTAGTTTTTTTTTTCATTAAGGCATATCTTTAATAAACTCCGTCAAAAATTTAAAATGTATTGTTGAATACAATGTTAAAAGTAATTTAAAATTTACAACGTATTTTAAAGTTACAAATTTAATTTGTTGGTACAAAGTTTGGTAGATACATTTTTTTATATATATATATTAAAAATAAACATGGTAATACAATTCATAAATGTGCAATGTATTATACAAATAGTAATAGCATTTGTAAAAATTAATTAAAACTGGACTGTATGAATTTAGAAAATACAAGTATATATATATATATATATATATATATATATATATATATATATATATGTATACATATATATACAAGTAAGATGTATGATAGACATTTATTAAAGGTATTGTGTAAATAAATATAAATAATCGGTGACCATGCGACCATATTTTTATACACCTGGTCTTAATGAAATTTGTCATTTTATTTAAACTAATAGATGTAAGTATAAATGAAAAAATACAAAATTATTCAGTTGAATACAAAATAATTGTATAACAGTATCAATTTCACATAATTTCAATTTCGACAATTCAAAAGTATTTTTAATTGCATGGTTATATAATTCATTGTTATGACATGTCGCCATGAATTACAACTAATTTAAAAAAATGATAAATAAATAATTATAATTCGTACTATTTACAATAAAAAAAATCGCTTTTCTATTATAAGATTGAAATTTTTATGAATATACAGTGCTTTTAAACATTTGTTTAAATGTTGTGTTTTATGATTATGATTTAAATATTTCTTTCGATACGAGATTCAACAAAATAACATTTGAATATATTTTTAAGCAGTTATAACAATATTTCCATTTGATATGTTTTTAATTTAAACTTTTAAAACGATATGTAGTTTAAAACACTATTTTGTATTATTTGTAACAATATTTTCAAATCCTATTTAAAAGGTGTAATATTTATAAATAAAAGTATAAAAATACACATGTTGAACTTAAGATAGTTATTTATAAATCTAAAAAATAACATAGTATTCTTTTATTTAAGTCGATCCATAATTAAGCGATTATTATATATCTTATTTAAAAGGTAGATATTGAACTGATTATTTTACAAGTTATTTCAGACGATATATAGTGCTGTGATATGACCACTGTCCACAGTAAAATTCAAGTTTACGGTTGTACATTTCACTATTTTTAGTACAGTAATTTTACAAAAAGGAAAAAATAGAATAATAATATAATTTTTCAGTTTATATCCGGATGTTTTTGAATTTGAGCTTGTAATCAACTATGTTCTAGTAAGGTCAATCAGGGTTGTTTATTGTTGCTCATATTTTGAAATCATTATGCTCAGACGTATCTTTATAATCAAAGCTTAAATTTGTTTCGAAAGTTTGTAAAGCTTTTAACATAAATTTATTTTGAAGAATCAATTGTTAATAAAACAATAAATCTATATAAAGATTGGTATTTACGAATGTTATAAAATCAAGAGGAAATTAAATAGAAATGAAAATGCGTAAAATTTGTTAATACATTATGTATATATATATATATATATATATATATATATATATATATATATATATATATATATATATATATATATATATATACATACATACATGTAATACATACATTTCGAATAAAAAGTAATTATTAATATTTCAATTATCTGCTAATTGTAATGTAAATGCTATATATATATATATATATATATATATATATATATATATATATATATATATATATATATATATATATATTGTGTTATGTTTTATAAAAAAATGCATTCTGCTGTAGCATTTCACAATTAAATTTATTGATAACACCAATTTTCTTATAGCTAATTTATCAAATTGTTAAGTTAATTCTCAAGAGTTAAACAAATGATAAAAACAGTTTTATTAGTATTTAAATGAAATATTACTATAGAATAATTATTTGATTTGTTTACATTTTTTTTATATTTAAATATAGCTTAAATGTTTCGTATGATTTTATTAATTACAACCAATTTTAAATTATTGTTGTAACAATAAATATACGCACTATTAAAAAAAAACTGTTGAGAATTAATATCGTTCTAGTTTGAGTGTAACATTTTAGTATTATTTTTGTCAGGAAACGAAAAGCTTCACAAAGAAGTTTATCTATGAAAATGTTTAATCTTGTAACATAAAATAAATAAGTAATATTAACTTTTTCAATGATCATTAAATTTGTAATTGTATTGTTATTAACAAATGTTTTATAATTCACTGTTGTTGAATTTTAATCTTTACACTTTAATTATTACCGTATTGCAACACAGTTTTTTGTACATTTAGCTGTGATTTTCTTTATCACCTTCATTCCATGTATATATTTTAGTCAGTGAGCCAAGAGTATTGAATTTGTACTTGAGAATGTTGTTTTTTTGTTTCCTCGTACAGATCTCCTATTTCCTTCACATTTTTTTCAATGTTTTAATAGGTATCATCAGAGTTGTCACTAGACATTAAACTCTTTAAAGTAATGTTTAAAGAAGCGAATGAACTTAAATCGCCCAAATTTAAATCGAAACAAAAAAATTTTAGTAGCGAATTTTTGTCTTTACTTGAGAATGACAAGATAAACAATACTTATATTTATTATCAACAATTTTCGAATGATGTAAATTTAACAAATATTACGATTTTTTACTTATTTGCATATGAAAATGGTTTTTATAACATAGGACTTTTTTAAAAAAAAGAAAAAAAATTTAATGAAATTATTATTTCTAACATTTAAATTTTTATAAGCGTTTCACAATAATTTACTGTTTATTTTTTATTAATGACTATTTCGATGGTCTGCATCTTCTTCAAAGCGCAAAATTACTAAATCATGTATAATTTTGCGCTCTGAAGATAATAACATTGTTATTGAATTATGCGTTAGAAAAAAGTAAACAACTAATTTTTCCATAGTCTTCTTTCAATTAATATTCACTGGGAAATTGTCTTCAACCAAAATTTATAATAAATATATTTTAGTTTAATTCAATTAAGGTAAGGACTTTGTTCAAAAAATCAATATAAATCATTATTCTTGGTAGGAGAGCGAGTAGAAATTATTACTACTCGAAACTAAAATGTTAAATATTTTCAAAATAATAAAATATAATGAAAATATATTTGAAATTTTATGTCTAAATAAAACGAGTATAAATGTTTAAAATTTTATTAATAGTAACTATAAAATAGTTGTTTTATTGTCACTTTTCTGTAATTATATAGTTTTTATTTTATAAAATACACCGTAATAAATTAAAAAATACCGTTGAAGTTTATTTTTAATTGCGTCTATGGGAACAATTTCAGTTGTAAGAATGACGTAATTTTTATTATAAAATGTTTATAAATAGTGACGTACGATTAAAATTGAAACCCATGTAAACAATTTTTGTTAAATATGAGAAACAGTGTACACTTTTATAATTATTGTTGAAAACAATAGTTAATAATTTAATGTTACAGTGCATCTAATCTGCATCTATCGTGACGGATGACACTATTTTAATTCACGAAAAAAGAAGCAGTCTGAGAATTTACTGAATATGTATATATAGGTAACCCGCGTATAAAACGGTTGTTAGGTTCCTAAAAAATTCCTTGTTATACGAAACAAATAACTAGTATAAAAAACAGGGTTACGTTCAGAAAATTAAATATATTTATATATATGTGTGTGTGTGTGTGTACAGAATAAGTAAATAAATCCTAACCAAGCAAAGTAATTTAAATTTATAGCCCACATACTTTAAAAAATCATTACATAAAATGATGAAATTGTATTTATACATCAATTTTTAAGGAGGATAAATTTTTAACGTAACTAAATTACGTAAAAACATTTATATATTTCAATAAATATAATTATAATATTTTAAAGATTAAAATAGAATGTATACATTGTTAATGTAATATATACATATGTTTGTAGATATTTAAAATTGTATAAAATTGTATTTGAAATATACGACTAGAATTTGATATGAATTAGTTATATATATATATATATATATATATATATATATATATATATATATATATATATATATATATATATATATATATGCACACATATAAAACATATTCAGTAAATGTATTTTCAACATTTTAATAATTATTTTAAATCCTTATATATTTGTATAGCAGAGGATTACTTAGTATTAATAATTTTTTGTATAGGTACTTAGAAACGATTTCTTAAATAATCAATTGAATTTATTTTCGTTTTTTTAATCATTTTCATGTTTCTCCATATATTGTTGATTTTTATATCACTACCTATAACAATATTTAGACTAAAATAGACTTAAGTAGACTGTAGAATAGATATGTATATATAAATAGAAAATTCATTTTAAAAAGATAAATTTATAATAAAATAATGAAATTTAACATAACTTAATAAATAATTCTATAATACATTGATTAAATTATATATCAAATAATATTTAACAGCTAATTTCAATTATTTGACTATATTTTTTTGTTATTTAATATTCATATAATTTTTTTAAAAAAATACATTACAAAAACAATCGATTCTTATTTTCTGTGGAATCATAGTTCAGTATTTACGGCAGTTATTTTCTTTTGCAGAATGGCTTCAATTCCTCAGGAATAAAAATTCAGTATGAATATTAGTGTAATAAACTTGATAAAGCATATAGAAATATGTAAATATGTTTCTATATATTATTTATTCTAAACTATTATATGTAAGTATATAAATGCATTCATGATTTTTATCAACAGCACTTAGGTCGATTCTTTTAAAGCTAATTAAATTAAACATAGATTCATTAAGAAATACACCTTCTTAATCCATATGACTCCAATATTGTATCTAGTTTTCTCTTTATACTTATAATTTTTCATTCGTGTCTTCGGAAGCATTTTTTTTATAGATTGCCCCAATTTTTTTTATTATCCGGTGAAATAAAAATCTATTTTTTTAACAGTAACAAACAAAACGATAGAAATTTTAAGTTATGTAACTCATATATGTATAATTTTTCTTTTTTTCCTTATTTAAGTAACTACCATTAAAACGTGTTTATATCTAAAAAAAGTAATCAATTCTTAATTATTAGATATTCAAACATTGATAATAAATAGTTTTTACCAATTTTGTGAAACATAAATGAATGCAATAAAAATATTATATTTATAACAACTTACTTTCTAAATATTTTCACTATTGATTGAATTCATTTTTTCCAAAAAAAAAAATTATGACAATTTAGCTAAATACGGAAAATCGAAATATTTTGTAACATATAAATAAAAAAATGTTTGTCCCAAAAATGGGACAAACTTTATCCCAAAAATTGTACGAACTTTTGGCCCAAACATGGGGCAAAAGATTGCCCTAATTAAAGCAAACTTCCCTCAAAATTGGGGCAAACTTTTGGCCCAAAATTGGAGCAAACTTTTGTCCCAAAAATTGGGGCAATCTTTTGCCCAAAATACCAATATTTTGGGGCAAAAGTTTGCCCCAAGGCAAACTTTTGCCCCCAAAATTGGGGAAAACTTTGGCTTCAAAAATTAAGGCAATCTTTTGTCCCAAAAATTAGGGCCATCTTTTTCCCCAAAAATTGGGGCAAACTATTGCCCCAAAAATGGGGCAAACTTTTGCCCCAAAAATGGGGCAAACTTTTGCACCAAAAATTGGGGCAAACTTTTGCCCCAAAAATGGGGCAAACTTTTGCCCCAAAAATGGGGCAATCTATTGCCCCAAAATTGGGGCAAACTTATACCCCATAAAATTGGGGCAAACTATTGCCACAAAAATTGGGGCAAACTTTTGACACATGATCATTAAAAAAATCATGACACATGATCATTAAAAATTATAATTATATTCATTTATCTTTCTCACATATTCTAGATCTTTTGTTCTTATTTAATTATGGAAATTATCATTTTTAATAGGTATTTTTATTTTTTGGTATATATAACATTAACATTTTTAAAATACTTAATAACATTTTTAAAATACTTATGTGATTCTTAAACTATATTTGCTTATGTTTTTTATAAAATAGATTACAAGTGTGTTTCTATTTTTTTAATTTTATTGTCTTTTAATATGACAGGATAATTCATGAGTGTTATTTTGAAAATTCGATTAAGGTTTATATGTTTTTCCAGATGTGTATTTTGTAATTCATTGATATTTTTGATATTAAAATATGAGTCTTTTTTTAAATTATGACAATTTGAATTAAACCGTTAATAACTTTTATTGAATTTACATATATTAAAAAGTAATGTCTTCGTTTCTAAAAAAAAATCATTTAAATTATAAACACAATTGTAAACATTAAAATGTAAACCGGAGACGTGAATAAACATTAACACCATAATCATATCGTTATTAATCTAATGAAATTTTTCAATGTTATGTAAATTAATTACTTGTCCAAATTTCTTTATTACACTTGGTATTATGTTTGTCGAGGTCAGTTACCTTGTCGAGTTGCCAGTGTCCAGATGGATAATTATCCGTGAATTTAATTCTTTTTGTTCGCCTAAACTGTTTCGGTTCGCAGATCGACATAGAGCAACGCACGTATAGTCTCTTGATAGTATCTTTTAACATGTCAGTGATATGTGACTACTGCATAAAATAAACCCTTGTATTTTTCTTATATTTAATTTAATAGGTACAGAAAGTCATTGGCCTAGTATGCAACTCACTTATTGTTATAATTTCATTACATCTGTGCAAAAATAATCGTTCTGTTAAATGGTTTACGTACCGTACAATATTCACAAAATCGTATACGTTATTAAACAATGGTTGTTTTTCATCTTCAAATTCTGAACAACAGCTATTGTTTGAAACGAGTAACGTTTCTTTGCTAAAGGTTTATAGTTGTTTAAAATGTGAACTATTTATTCGTCTTAGTTCATATTAATTGATCTTTTTGTATAGCTTATCAAGTATTTATTAAACAAGTCCAAATAAAATTCAATCGATTTAAAAAATATACACACCTGGGTCTGTTTTTATGTGGTAGATATGTTCAACAGAAAACCGCATTAAAAAAAATCGTACAAAAAAAAGACGTAACTTACATTGAAAAATTAGGGATACGTTTCGTAATTTTCGAAAACCATATAAAACCAAAGCTACAGAGTGAAATTACTCTAAAATTCGCATAAAAATCAGGAAATAAAGAATGTTTAAAAAAAATGTCAAATATCTGCAGAAAATTGATACAAAACAAAGCTTTTTTACTTTATTTTTTAATCGACTATTTAATTTTATTCAAAGCAACATGTACATATGTGTGATTTATTTTAGAATTTTTCATACATATTTTAATCATCATCGCAATAATATCTGCACTGTTTAGAATAAAAATAAAATAAAAAATAAACTAAATAGCTGCACTGTTTTCCAGATATGTAGGCCAAGCCTTTTTCTAACAGGCATTGAAAGTGTGTGGTTTTATTTGTGTAATAGCAAAAACAATATGATTTATAAAGTCAAAGATAGAATTTTTTTCCAAACGTCAGTTACTGTCATTAACTCAATTTCTAGTTTATCCAATATAAATTGAAAAGTGCGTTTAATGTAATATTGTTAAAAGTTGCAATTATGCCTTGATCTAATAGCTGAATAATGCTTGTTGCATTGGGTGGAAAAAACATCATGTTTACATTTGGATGTTTTAAACATGGATGACCTGGTGCGTTGTCAACAAAAAATTTGGCAGCTTCTTCATCTGCCGATGCAATCGCCCTCGTAATCTTAACCTTATGCAGTGCATTCCTTTTTAAAAACCCAGTTAACCACTCTTTGCTAGCCGAAAATTCCTTATCTGTTTGAGACGCGGAAGTAAATGGCTCTGATTCCTTCATTTGTTCATAAAATTGAAGAGCTTTTCGTTAAATTAAATAACCGCTTAAAGAAATTGTTAAAAAAATTGTATAAAAAGATACTAAGAAGAAATATGAATCGCATAACTTCAAAATCGCATTAAAAAAATTCGCACAAAAACAGACCCAGCTGTATATATAAAATTTGAGTAAAATGTATGTTAAAAATATCAGTGCAAATATTAATACCAATCAAAGATAAAATTAACAAGAAAGATTTCATATAAAAGGAAAATATGCGAGAAAAGATGTGTTTTTTTATTTAAATAAAAAATACAATTCTTATTATCCATTGATAAAATATCATTAATAAAGACATGTGTATATAAAGAACTCCTCATTCTCAAAAAATGTTACGAATGGATAAAATTGAAAAATAGAAAATAATATTTATTACTACCTATTATTAGAAAATTAAGAAACACGTACACTAATTTTATTTCAGAAGATCGTATTCGTTTTTTTCAAAATTTATTGGTAGAACATTTTATAACTGATCATTTAATTTATAAATTTAATATCCTTCTGTATATATAACTATATATATATATATATGTATGTATGTGTGTGTGTGTGTGTGTGTGTGTGTGTGTGTGTGTGTGTGTTTATATAGTGAATGTATATAAACATGTTTAGTAATTTATTTCTTATGAAACATTCTTCGTACTTCAAATAAAGGAAGCGAATGAAAAAATTGATAGTAATCTTTATTTATTGAACCGTTACAAAAGTTTTACTAAATAATTTGAGTATTAGAAACAAATGTAACATTAAAGTACATTCACACAAATGTTTTTTGTCGCATAAGGATTTTTGTCTGTTGCGATCACGTTTTTAGTTGTTTTTTTTTACAATTTTTTTTATATATAAACTTATGTTCTATTAATGATCATCTCATAGATAAATACAAAGCGAACATTTTTTTTGTTAACAACAAAAAAAAACTGTAATACACATACACACAATCACATATACTCATTCAATTATCAATAATAACTCGTACATGTTAATAAGCACTAGCAATTGAAACAGCAATTTCTACATTCTGATTAATAATAACTAATAATACAGATTGGATTAATTTTAGCACTTGTATTTATAAATGACCAATTTTAATTACTCTGTTTATTTTTAAGGGGTTATACGCAGTTAGAAATTTCAAAAAATAGATTTTTTTTGCATTTTCGGAATGCACATATATTTGAGTATATTCTCTGAAAATTTGAAGTAAATCCGATAAATATTTTCGGACATACACCTGAATTTGTAAAAAAATTTTAACTATGTGTAAACTACTTCCGAAACTTCAAACGCGTTTATCTCAAAACGGTGTTTTCATAGTCGGTGATCTCGATATCTCAGAAATGGCTGAACCGATCGGTCTCAAATTTTCACACAATCTTCTCAAATATATTCCTCAGGTATTGAACGAAGGAATAAGGTTTACAAAAATTATTACTATTTTTTTTAAACAATTTAGAGCGAAAATTTTAGTAAAAAACAAAAAATTTTTTTCAAGCAGACGCCATTTTGTCAAAAATGAAAATTTTTATTATTCCTTCGTTCAATACTTGCATTAATCTATCCTTTAAAAGAATTGACCATATTTTTTGATTTCAAATAATCCAAACCGCCGATATGGAGATCACCGCCAAGCGCCTTTTTTTGGAGGTCGTTCGAGACATCGTCTGCAGGGGCGGTGCACTTCAATATTTTTTTATGATCGACATGTTATTTTATTCTTGAAAATAGGATCTATTCAAATAACCATAATTTGTAATTGCAAAATAAATACTGTTTCTAAAAAAAATTCCTAAAAAAACGTCGTTTTTGCGCCTCGCAACTGCGTATAACCCCTTAATGTACTGTTCTTAAACGTTAAAAATTTCTAACTATTACTGCAAAATGATTTGATTTCATTTCTAAAAAAAATCTTTCAAATAAACATAATTTGATGAAACTATATATAATATAAAACAACATTATATAAATAAATGATTTATTTTTTAAACTTAAACTTTTGAATATCTTTTTATAATTAATTTTATATATTTTTAACATTAGTTATAGACTAATTTTGATACTAGTTAAAATATATAATTAATTGATGATTTGTATAGAATAACAAAAATAATGAATATGGATTTATTAGTATGTTTATATGCATTTTTTTTTAAATCTTCATTTACAATAAATTCTCCAATTTTTATTATATTTACTATCTAATAGGACAATTTCTTTCATTTTGTTTAGAGAAAACTTTTAAAAATCCCTAAAAAATCTTTTGTTGTTATTTTTTAGTGTCATAAGTACATTATATATATATATATATATATATATATATATATATATATATATATATATATATATATATATATATATATATATATATACATATGTATGTATGTATGTATTTATATTGAACATTTTATAATATTCCCAGGTAGCAGAGTAATAACACTTCTTTAAAATTTAATTTAAATATTTCTCTTATAATACTATTCACATGTAGATACTTAAATTTACATTTTTTCCATTTTTAATGCATGAACGTTACATTTTTTAGTTTACTATTAACCTTAATCGCACAGTGGTGTTGAATTTTTGAATATTATAAAACATCATTGAATTAAGTAGGTTTTACGTGCATAAATAAAAAAAAACAACTATATTTACTGTTAATGAATAAATGACAAATATAGAAATGTATATAAAATATGCATTTCTGTAAATGTGCAAATGTATTTAATTTTTTAAAAAAGAAATAGGGACTATTATTTTATCAGCATAGTCAATGTATTATCACGACAGGATGTTCAATAACGATCAAATATATATGTTTCTTTAATGAAAAGAATTTCTTAAATCTTTTTTTTATTTACACACACATATATACAGTGTGTGTATATATATATATATATATATATATATATATATATATATATATATATATATATATGTATATGTATGTATTTTTGATCTGTGCGAAAATATATTAATATGACTGTCCTTTAACATTTTTTCTAAAAAAATTATGTCATTTAATTCTTTCGGTCATTTTGTAATTACTTATTGTTCTCATTTACTAACATTTACCTGAATGCAGCATATTTTGTGTAAATAATATACTTCTAATGGACAGTCACATCTGTCGAGTACATTTACGACATACAAGTACTGTACGATGTTTTCTATGTAATTGCCATAGAGTATTTTTATTTTTGTCATTATTCTCATCCGCTTGGCCTCTTAAGAATTTATCACATCTTCATAATCTGCTGAAGTACTTTTTCTAGTGAACATTTATTGATGGATTATTTGCTTCCACGTATATTTATTTAGACGATGATGGAAAAATAATTATAATTGATGTAAATATTTATATAGTACATTTTTATTTAATTTAAGAATTAAAATATGTCATAAATTCAAATATATTTATATGAATACAAAAAATGTCTATATGATATATTTTTTTAATTATTTTTATATTTCAAAAAATAAATTTTATTTATATATATATATATATATATATATATATATATATATATATATTTAGAAAGGTAATAAAAACATTTTTTTATAACTGACTTCAGTTAACAGTCATATTTATAAATCTATATATTGAGTAGATCAACTAAATGAAATTAGCAATTAAAAAATTTGTGTAGCTTGTAATTTACAGTATTTTAATTACTATTGTTATAATTGACTATTCTTCAAATTAATAATTCATTTATTTGTTTATATTAATTTATACTTGAATATTTTATTTACGGAAAATTAGTTGCAAAAATGTGTATAATATTTGAATTATAAGACCATTTAATCGTTCATTATTTAACCACAAGTATTTAAATAATAATAAATGTTATTTAAATTTGCATACAGAATTATAATTAACTCAAAAATACTAAATTATCATATTTATTCTGTAAATAACATAATCAGAATACTTTCATGTAATTAACGTAAAAATCTATTGTTGGCCATCGCTCCTTCCACTTACTCAGCATTATTTAATGACCCTTCTCTTGTGTACACATTTCTAAGTGTATGATTGGTCAGTGGTTATTAAAAGAAAGTACTAACAAAAAAATTGCAATACAACAATGTATATTTTTATCAACATATTCATTTGATGTTCATCTGTATCATATATATTTAAAAAGTTGTGTCTGTGATTTATTCCGTTTTCATATGAAAAGATTGTTAATTTTATTATAACTGTGTGTTTGTTAAATGATTATTAGTCATTTATTATATTTGTATGGATTTAAGGTATGCAATTTGACTAAAAATCGTATTTCTTGAAGATAATAATAGAGATTTATTAAAAGATTATCTGTCTATCTATCTACCTATTTCTCTCTCTTTCTCTCTCTCTATATGTATATATAATTTATATTAATTATATTTTTCTCTTATCCGGTATTTTATATAATACTTGGATTAAAAATATGAAAGAGTAAGTTGTGATTATTATATATTAATTATTAATCATATCCGAGTTCCAATATGTGTTTAAAAATGGATAGGATTTTTGTTTATTAGGATTAATATTTATATATATATATATATATATATATATATATATATATATATATATATATATATAATGAATTACATATTTTTAACCTTTAGTTAATTAACACTACATTATTTGTAAAATATGTTGATAATATAAAAATGATAATTTAACCTAAGATTTATTCGAAAATAGAGAAAATTATTTTAAAATTGTCATTTATTTCAGTTGGAATATTTAATACTCTGTGTTATTAAGTCTTTTATAAAGTAGCTTTTTTTAATATTTAAAGTAATTTAATGTCTAATGTAAAAAATATTTTTGTTATTTTGAGATATTTTAAAATTTGTATACAACATTTGATTTATTTATAATTTTAAATTTTTTGTGTAATATTATTTTCAATTTTAATTATGAAAAATTTCATAAATGAAATAAACTTTTCAACAAATACTTTTTTTACAAATTATAAATCGTTAAGAAATTAAAATAAATAGTTATATATTATAAATTATAGATTTTTAATTCAAAGTCGTAATAACATTATAGTATTTAGGAAAAATTTGAAAAATACAAAACTAACAAAGGGTCAAAATAGTTACCTAAAAATTAAATAATAAATATTTTTAATTTTCATGTTTATGAACATCCAATTTCTTTTTAATCTCATTAGGTATTTATTTTTATATCTTTTATATAAATTTTTTGATCAGATTTCAAATAAATCTTATTATTTTATTATAAATTAATATCTAATTATATTATGAAATTATTTTTAGCTCTTATTTTTTTCTGTTCAAGTGCTAGTATTTTATTATTAATCAAGTTTAAGTAAAATAAATAATTTTGGGTAATTAATAATTATGTTATATACACATGATTAAAACATTTTTTATTTATTTCAGTTGGAATTTTTTGGTTTTCAAGAAAGCATTTGAAAGTGTAATACAAACGAAAACATCTATTTATTATTTAAATTCACTTATAACTTTCATTAAAATTATTGTGTCAGAAATACGTGAAGAAATGTATTAAAATATACTTATAATCAAATTAAAATGCACATAAATTATAATTTTGGACTAAAGTGCGTTTTAGTAAGCGGGATTAATATCTTATGAAGAATTACTATCTTAATAAACTTTTCGTAATGCACTGATTGTTGCAATGCTAATAATAAAAAAATACTTCAATAAATCACCGTGTACATTAATTTTAAAGACGCGTTAATGGTTATATACAGTTTAATTTACAATTTCTATGAATAAGTGTTTAAATACATGAAACCTTAGTACAATAATTTAATATGCTTTTAGTTTTTTTTTCGAATTTATTTACAAAATCAGAAAAATGATATCTATATTAAGTTAATTAATTCGAGCATTGATGAAATTTATGTGTTTGTTTAATTTATGGTAAGTACTAAATGCTCATTTACTAAATTAGCACTTTTTTAGTTAATTATATGAAAGTTTTAAATTTAATCATTTTACTTTAAAATCGGTTTACTAACGATTCTTGTCTCTGTCAATTATTTTTTATTAAAAATAAATTATATAAAATTGTACAACTGAATTTTTTATAACAAATTATTCCTAATTTATTTAAATATTCATTGTTAGTATTTCACTGTTAATATATTTATTTAAATTGTTTTTATAGTTGCTAAGTAAGATTACATATATATATATATATATATATATATATATATATATATATATATATTTATGTGATTACGAATGAAATTTGAAAATAATTTTCCACAAGGAAATGTTCAAGTATTAAAATGTTTTTATTTACGCTATAAAAAGATTTTTACACCTTTTATTTTTAATGTTTAAAAGAGATTATGGATTTAGTGTATGGATTATTATTTTAATGGTCCTTTTAACTAGATGAACGAACATTAAATGTTTATAAAACGGAAATGTTTCGTACGAAAGGATAAATATGATTGTAATTCGTATAATAGAATATTTAAGTAAATATAAATTTGACATTTTATGTCAAAGTGAAATGAATAAATAAAGATTACTCTTTAACCAGACTAGTGTACCGAATGTGCTCTGAAAACGTTGAACAATTTTCCGCACATGAATTCATTCATATTCGTTGAAAATTGTACTCGTTTTTCGTCAAATTGATCGTCGAGCAATAGACTGATTTAATATAGTTTAATACTTCTATCCAAAAAAATTACTCTAAAATACACTGTCTAACAGGACTAGTATTTTACGCTATATAGCACACTCTGAATAAATATTATAATATCATAGCGGTGGAAATGAGTCGTTAGGTTTTTCTTCCACTATTTAAAATTGGTCGGATGCTTTTATACGAAGACACTATCTTCATTCACTTCTTCGTGACTCCACTTGTCATTTGTGCTGTCGTGATAAAACATTAAAATGTGTTTGTTTTATTAATTTTATATGCGCGAAAGTTTGATGTTAATAATATTTTCGTCAGATTTATAGATGTGTGTTTATTGTTCATTGAACCAACATTGTATATAATTTGTAACAAGTGATCACAGTTTAATAATATTTCATCGAGTTTAATATTTGTTATTTTTTAATAAATTAAAGTGATACATTTTTTTGTGAAATCTACAAAAAAATATAATTTGTTGCATCAAAATATTTTCAAAAGAAGTTATATAAGTGTAAGTGAATTGTATAAAATCGCTAAAGAGGCGATATTTTACAACAAACTGTCTAAAACTGTAATATTCTATTAAGTAAATATATTTTTACTTCATTATTTATATATGTATAAATGTATATAGTTTAATATAAGTTTGGTCTCTTAAAAATGATTGAATATATCTTTTTGATAACAATTATTTAATCTTTTACTTTATCTATCTTAAATGATAATAATTTTAATTTATATGCTTCTTTTAATAATACATTTTTTAGTTACAAATTACTTTTCAATAATATAATCAAATTGTATATTCTATTTTTATAGTTCCTAATTATTATAAAATTATAAATTTATATTATTATTCAAAGATTATATATATATAATAATTTTTTATCAAAAATATCAATTTTCTGCTTTTCTTAGTCAAATACATTTATTTGATTTTTATGTATTTAGTATAACTATAAAATTTTATTTTACTATAATGAATTTTTAAAAATTATGTTTTTTATTAAGAGTTCATTTTCACACAGAAATAATATTTTCCAAAATGTATTTAAACATTTTTTTTGTATCTATATTGATTATTAGACTATTGATAATAAGTACATTTATAAATATGATAAACTGAAAACTATATCTTGTCCTTTTGTAAATGACTAAAAAAGATATTATTTTTTTTAATTTATATCTGTGTTTGTACAAACACATCTATCTTCTCTTCTTTCTTTTTCTCTGTTTCTCTCTCTGTTCCTATATATATATATATATATATATATTAGGTTGTCAAATATCTCCCTTCCGCCTTTTTGTCTTTTGAATTTCGCGGCTATGTACAAAAAAAAAAAAAAAAGCGGAAGGGAGATACTTGACAACATAATATATATATATCCAGAATTATACTCCTTTCTCTCTCTCATTTTTTAATAAGAGAAATAGATATTGTTGATATATGTTATGTTACATTTTAATTAATTTAAATTCTTCCATTTCTTTTAAAATGTAAATAATATCATTTTAAAGATAATCCGTAACGACGAATGATGAATTATTTATAATGGATAATATTATTTTTTATTTAATATATAATTTCATTTTTGAAACGTTCTTATTGGAAAAACCATTAAGTAAATTAAAATTATTTTTATTAATAGGTAGTTATTATACTACAGATTTAATTAGTGTTGAATAGAGAATGTGAATCATTAAAAGTAAATTTCTATTAAACATAATGCTATTTTTTTAAAAACGTTGTACGTATGATTCTGATAAAAATCAAATTCACAGTGATTATAACAGTGGTTTTAATAACCTATTTGTAATTTTCGTAACATGAATCTAAAATTTATAATAATATTTCTTAATTAAAATGAACACGTAAAATTCTGTATTTAAAAATAAATGTTTAATATTAAAGCAAAATTAAGAAAAAAAAGTTAACAAATTTAGTGTAGCTGAATGACATTTAATATATAAACATAAATTGTATAAACTGTTTTTAATTTTTTTTTAATAAAAAGACTACTAGTATAACCAATGATCATATAGAGAAAAATATTTCTTGTTTTTTTCGATCCATAAAAATATTTTTTAGTCATTAATCATTGTTAGTTAATTTTAACACATAAATGTGGTCATTCATTTAACTGATGGTAATTTTGTGTATATATTTTTTTTATTTGATTTTGTAATTAATAATAGCATTTATTTATTTCCTTTTTTGCTTATGATTAAAAACTTATCTTCTGTGTAGAATTTATGTACAGAAATATACACTATACGAATATATATATATATATATATATATACATTTGTACTTTAATAAAATCTAAATTTAAATTTTAGAGATATCCATTAATTCTATTTTTTCTTAAAAAAAATGTACCTACATGTTTTCCATAATTATTGACAATAATTTTAATTATTGTATTTTCATAAATCAAAAATTGTGTAAATAGTCTAATTGCAATGAAATTATCACATAATGAATATTTCTTAAACGACTTGTAAGTTAAAAAATACAGGTTTTATAAAATATTTTATTTTTACTAGGCTTATTTATTTCCAAACTATTAAATTTAATTAAAGAAAGAAACTATTTTGTCTGTAATTATTTCTTTATACCAATCGTATATAAAATCAAATTATTTAATCACTGTTTTTAAAAAATATATAATATTGAAGACATTATTTTTTTTCTAAATAAAGTGTCTTCTGTTAAAAAAAAGTGTTATCTTTTCAAGTAAATACTGATTTTTGAAAGCAAAAGTTCTAAAAATAATGTGTATGTTCATTGAAACTTTTATAATTATTGATTAATTATTTTCTTATTTAATTTTTAATTGATATTGTATATAATATATTTAATACCATACGTATAGAGTTTCATGTATCTACATACTTCAATTTATTTTTTTATATTTTGAAGATTTGTGTGCCATTAGTTTCATATGTCATTATAAATGCATTTGTCATAAAAAAAATCTTAAAATAAGCGATATCAAATATCACGCATATAAATTAAATGTAAAAAAATATACAGTACTAATTAACGGTTAATATTGTGCATTTTAAATGGAAGTTTGGAACAATAAAAGCGATTATTAAAATCTTTTAAAAACAAATTGTTTAAAAAATCAGTAAACATTAAAACCATGTTTCTTCATACTTTTAATTTATTGTTGGGAACAAATCCATTTTTACAAATAAATCACTGATCCAAATACTGTATTTTTTAATTAAAATATTCAATATTTTTTTTTGCTATTCATTCCTAGTTTATTTGTATATATTAGGTTGTCAAATATCTCCCTTCCGCCTTTTTGTCTTTTGAATTTCGCGGCTATGTACAAAAAAAAAAAGCGGAAGGGAGATACTTGACAACATAATATGTTACTATTATTTTCCATTTTTTTTGTTTTCGAGTTTGAAGAATAGCTACGTCTTTTTAAAATCGTACAAAAGTGAATGATAAAAAAATATATTAAGGTAGTTGGTCTGTTAAAAAATATGCTAAGATTGGTATAAAATTTAAATATAATGATCATAATAATGATCAAATTCTTCAGGATTTTTTTTTGAAATTTTTCTCCATGCCGTTTTAGAGAAATTAAAACATGAAAATTGTGTCTTTAACATGGGCTCTTATGGCGGTGTGGTATAAATTTAAACTTAAAGTCATTGAAACTCCACTAAAAAAGGCTAAGAATTTTTTAAAAGATGTTTTATTGTAAAGCTTATATTTTTAATAGTATTATCACTAGAGTATTTTTCAATTTTTTGTTTTTGAGTTTGAAGAATAGCTACGTCTTTTTAGAATCGTGCAAAAGTGAATGATAAAAAAATATATTAATCTTTTTAATAAGGAACGTTTTGTGTTTAGAAAAATTATTCATTTACAAAAACCTGTTCAAATTACTATTTGAAGCTTTAATAACAAACGATTATTATTGTATTTCAGTTATAATTCAGATAATACGCTCTATAGACAAGTTATAATGAAAATAATTATATGACAATTTAAAATTCAATCTAGTGAAATGTAATGAAATCGTATTCTGATTTTATCTATGTAAAAATATCTTTTTTATTTGTGATTAATTTTGATTACATATATATATATATATATATATATATATATATATATATATATATATATATATGTATGTATGTATTAGGTCTACCGGAAAGTTCTGTTCATTTTTGAATTAAAAAAATAATACATTTTCAATATATTTATTAATATTTACTGAACAATATAATTTTTCTTTCGTTACTAATGACCTCTTGATGGTAATTTGTGAACTCCATTTCTGTAGAATGACTCATCTTTGAAACATGAGATGACATTATCGAACAGAACTTTCCAGTAGACCTAATACATATATAGATCATCCAAATTTGACACCTAGATTTGTGTTTTATTAAAAAAACATGTATAGTTTGTTTCTTTTTAATAAAACACAAATCTAGGCATCACATTTGGATGACTATTTCATATTGCAATTTATCTTCTAATTATATTTTATTATTGAAAAAAGTTTCATTATCAAATTTATCATTTTATTCCAATATATTGTTCTACCCATTTTATTAAAAGGGCATAAAAAACTTTCTTGTTAATAAAAGGATATTTGATTGTAAGGTTAGCATTGTAAAAAGTGTTCTAAAAATTTATTTAATACATGTTTTGGCACAAATATAATACTGTCAACATAATTATAAATAAAAAATCATATACTTGGACTCTCCTATATACATATAAAATATTACAAAAATAAAAGTGATTTATAACACTAAATAGCTTTTCTTAAAAATTGATGGAAGATTGTCTTAATAATACTGAAATTACAATTCATCATGATGAGAAGCAAATTTGAAGAGTTTCGTTTTTCTTTTTAATAAATCACAAATCTAGGCGTTATATATGGATCTCTCTTTCTCTCTCTCTCTCTCTCTCTCTCTCTATATATATATATATATATATATATATATATATATGTATGTATACACACACACAATCTTTTTAATTCCTGTTGGAATATAAATTTTCAATAAAAACTTTGAAATGAGTTATTTAATCAATAAAAAAGTTCAATTTATTTCTTTTCCTTTTTAAGGCCTAACACCACTGTAATCGCGAGAAAAAAGCGTTTTTTTGGGAATTTTTTTTGAATGGAAAGGAAAGTCGGAAAGAAACAATATTTTGATACGTTATTGATCTAACATTATACTATATTGACTAAAAATATAAAGTAAAAAAAATACAAAATGGCTGATTTAGAGCCAATAATTCGAGGCTCCTTTCATCGGAAGCGCTCCGCGGCACGCAGCATAATTGTCGCACACTTGAACTTGGAACAAAAAAAAAAATCCACTTATTCTTGATGTCAATAGCTAGTGAATCACGTAGGGGATTTTGAAAATATTGATTTTTGTAAATTTGGCAGCGAATTGAAAAAAAAATGTCAATTTTCATAAAAAAAGGCACGTTTTTGTTTATAAAAATTGTTTAAATCAATTTATTAAAAATCTCCTACGTGATTCACTGCGAAATATAATAATAAAATCATGATTAAAATTTCAAATTGATTGGAAAAAAACTGTTTAAGTTATGCTGCGTGTCCGTTGAGAAAAAGTCGTTTCGAGAAAAATCAATTTAAAGTTTCGATCGGCCGTTTCGGAGCGGCCGAAGACGGCAGGTATAAGTCCCGAAATTTCAAAAGAAAATTTTTTTTCAGAATTAAACCTTTTGTATTATATTCTAAAAGGTTCAAAGTATATTTTAAGCCAATAAAAAAAAAATTGATTTTTTGAAATTTCTACAGTGGTGTTAGGCCTTAATTTGTAATCATTTTAGGACATGTGAGTTATTTTTAGATGCAATTATTCATATTTATTTATTTAATATACGTTGTATTCGAAGACCGTTATTTATAAATCATTCATATCGTTTTTAGAAATTTATTTATTATGGATTTTGAGAATAATAATTATTTTTAATATTTATGTATATTTCAGTGAGAGGTACATACATAATTAAAAAATAGTATTGTATAAATTGGATCTTTCAAGTATGTGTTCTGATTGTAATAAAAAAGTTCATCTTTATAATTATTTCGTTTAATTTAAATGACATTAAAGAATGATTGAGGAAAGCAATTCGTGTTTCTTTTTTAAACGATGAAAGACTAAATTTAATTAAAATTTAACCTAGTTAATTTGTTCTTGTTCGATGTAATAAAATGTATTACTTTTAATGCGGATGTTATTCTAAAAACAGATTTAATCGATTTTCCTCAATTCTGCCGAATCTCCTAAAATTATTTAAACAGCATACACACTCCGGTAATTTCTATTGGCTAAGAGCACACATGACCTTCTTCAATAGAGTCAATTTCTAGATGTTCATTTCTGTAACTTCACAGTAGACGAATTAATTGTCGACATTAACACGTGATTCATAAATATTCACACAAACGCGTGTATACGTGTGTGTAAACATGTGACTTTATAAATATATGTATAATAGTGTCGAGGAAGATCTCGTCGACCGTCACTAACTCATTAGTTCTGCCAGAAATAATGTTCACCCACAAAAGCACTCGACTATCTTGTGACTACTTTTCTACTAACTATTTAGCAATCGGGATGAGCGTTTAATTCAATTTGTTCTGCTTTTTTACACCGAACACGTTTCAATAACATGTTTTATTTCATAGAAACAAATTACAATACACTTTCTGGTGGGAAATGTTTTGGATTTTTTATTTCCTGCGAATTATACTCATTCTTCTCTTGTTGTTATACTTTGGTTAAATATGTGTTTATAAATTGACCGTGCGAAATTCATTCAATAAGATGTTCTTATACGTATAATATTTATTTTCATCCTAAACTGAACCAGATTTCACTATACAAAATTCAATTTTTATTTACATCTTCTGAGATACTCCTAATTTAATAAATAAAGATGTTTACGTTTATAATTACTGTATTTTTTATTTGAAATATAAATATTTAATAATACATTTTAACTGAAAATATCTAATGTTGTTTAATTTAGATTGAAATATGTCCGCAACTAAAATATTTCATATCATTTTTTATATTTACTTTCTACTCGTAAAATAAAGAGAGAAAATAAAAAAATCTAATCAAAATAAAAAATATAAAAATAAATTAATTCATTAATTCATGCAAGTTTATGTTCATGTTTAATTTTAGAACTGTCTGTACTAAATATAAATAATATAAAAAATTTGCACAGCATGATGATTTTGATCGAGATCGCAAAAACGATTGGTATGAAAAGTAAGACATGTTTATATAGCTATTATAAAATTCAAAAGAATATCCAAAAAAAATATATATTTTGTACATGTAACACAACAAATCATTTTACTCTTTAATTTATTTTTATACAGTAATTAATATACTTGTCATAAATAAACATTTGTTTATTTCTTTTTTAAATAAAGAAATATTTTCTATATATAGGATCATCCAAATGTGACGCATAGATTTGTGTTTTATTAAAAAGAAACACGTATATAAAGTGGTGTATAGGGAAACATGTGTACAGTTTCTTTTGTTGCTTTTCAATAAAACACAAATCTAGGCGTCGCATTTGGATAATCGTATATAAGCATATTTGTTTAATATGAATTCATTTGTTGAAATTTCGTCTTTATTTATAAAATATACAGCTCATTTTTTGGATCGTAAGAAATTAAAAAAAAATAGATATTATTTCACTTTTTTCTTTGACTATGAAGATTATATGTTTATATATATATATATGGTGTTCTGTAGCCAAAACGATTCCTAGGATTTATGACCCTCACCTATTGATCACCTCAGGGAACACCCCTAAAACCATTATCTATTTTTGGCTGGGATACACACATATTTATATATAGTGAGAGGAGCGGGGGGGGGGAGAAAAGAAGTCAGATTTAATAAAAATAAATGCTATTTTTAATTGATATTTTTCTAATGTATTTTTTTAATATGTTTATTTCACTGGTACTATATAAAAATGCATTATTCATTGAAGAAGAAAAGTTCATTGTAGTTAATAAAAAAAATGGAAATATTTATTCGTTTCACATAAGTGTTTTTCAATCTGTGCGTGAAATTATTCATTATAAAATGATTGTAATTTATATCAATCTATTTATAATCTCTTATAATCAATTTATGTTCTCCTATTGTATATTTATTTTAATTATTACAGAATAACTTTATATGTACTAGATCTACAATAATTCAATTACATACTTTTTTTTTGTAATTTAATTACATATTTGTGTTAATTGCTCTTAAATCAGTTTCTATTTTTGTGTTATGACCATTTTCATCCTTTATATATATATATATATATATATATATATATATATATATATATATATATATATATATATATATATATATGGTCATTAGAGACTATAAACTTTTAATATTATATTATTTGAATTAATTTATAATTACATTTACTTTTGTTTCAGGTTTTATAAAAATATCATCTCTTCGTTTTGTATTCAAATCATTTATCAAATCATTTATTAAATATAAAACATATTTATTTTTGTTCAACAATACTATTCAGGTAATATTTAAGTATATATATATATATATATATATATATATATATATATATATATATATATATGTATATATATAATTATTTTATTAGTTGTTAATAATGTTTATATTGTTTTAATATAAATAATTTTTCAGTATAAAAAATACCAAATACTAGCCCAGTTGACCACGAAGATTGCACTAAATATATTTATCAATCAGTTGTTACGTTACTCTACCAAATAAATTCGTACAGGAAAATAAGTACAATGGCTATTTTGAATTATAAATCATGTTTATAAACTTTTAATATTATATTATTTGAATTAATACATTTGCTTTTGTTTCAGAGGAAGTTTTGTTTCAATGCTCATGGTTCAACATACAGGTATTGTTGAAATATATATCCATATATTGACTTTTTGTTTTTTTACGTTCAGCTCGCACGCGTAAGTTGTTTATTAATATTTTTATTAATATATATATATAATATATAGATAGATAGATAGATAGATAAAATAAAGATAAAAGTAAATTTCAATGTTAAAGCATTTTAATTTATGATACTATAAATGTTCTTCATATGCTTATTTAATATTGAATGACTTTTATAAATATTAATCCGATTAAATTACATTTTATTCAAAGTATCATATCTTTATCATTATTTTAATATCTTTTAAAATGTTCACGGCAATTTAAATGATTTCAATGCGTGTATAAACTGATCTACTTATACGTGTATGTTAAGTTGCATAATCGTATAAAATTAAAATAGTGTTTATTCTTTTCTATTAAGTACTGTTTTTTTGTGTATTGAAAAGGTACATCTTATTTTTAGTAAAAATAAATGTTATTCTAAATTAATAATATTTTTACACCTTTTATTCTAGTTCAATTTAAATTGTTCGGTTTTATTTCTAGAGATTTTTTAGATTCAGAATTGGAAGAAATGAAAATCATTAAATTTTTTTATCTTCCACACGTTAATACAGAATACGAAATAAAGTAATATCTCGCTTAGTGCGGCTTCGATTAGTACGGTTTCACTATAGTGAAAAATTATAGTCATGCGTACAGTATACGCATCGCAACCGCAGTTCTAGTTTTGTGGTCCTTTTTCTTATTCTATTAGTTTTCGATTCGGAACTCTAGAGTAAAGTCGATTTTTTGATAATTAAATTTTAATTGAAAATGAATTTAAAATGTATTTAAAATGGATGTATAAACCCCTGATTTTGTTTTGTTGATACATACAAACATTTGAATATATTACTCTCGTTTTATTTACTGAAAAACAGGAAAAAACATTTGTTTGGAATCAATTACCGTTTTTTGTATTTAGTTAATGTTTCGATTAGTCCGGTTTCAAATAGTCCGGCAAATCAGTGGAATCGATTAATCGCACTATACGAGGTATCCTGTATATGAAACTTGGTTGGAACAAGATTCAATGAATATAGTGAATACGCTATTTATTTTTTGTATAAAAGTCTAGTCTCTTTTAATTATTATATTAAATTCCATTAATTTCTATAAAATTAAAATTCCGCATTCTGAAATATTTTCATGATTTCCAAGTTTGCTGAATATTAAATTTAATATTAAATTTTCTAGTATATAATAAACTGTTTCTGTTTTTAAAACTGTTATATGATGTTTAATTTTTGCAATAGATTCAACTCTATTGTCATTACATATTTACATGTTATAAGTTTAATTGAATACCGAGTATTCAATTGATTTTAATTACTTGTGTGTTCAGCATTTGTAGGTATTTTTAAGAGATAACTTCTTAGATAATTTTTTATATGATATGGAATAAAATAAGTTAATTTTGAATTCATGTTAATTTGTTTATTTTTATGATGATGATGATGATATATATATATATATATATATATATATATATATATATATATATATATATATATATATATATATATATATATTCTTAACAACCCACTTAAAGTGGTGAATATAACTAAGTATCAGTAAATGCTTGATAACATTCATTGAGATTACTACAGCAGTGGGTTGACATAAGCTAATATGATATGATATATATATATATATATATATATATATATATATATATATATATATATATATATATACACGAGGGTCGTTTGATAAGTATGGTAAATTTATTTATTGTTTAATTTTAATTTTTTTCAATTTAATTTTTCTTACTTTTTTATCATAGTTATCAAACGACTCTCGTGTATATATATATATATATATATATATATATATATATATATATATATATACATACACATACAAGCCTGCCTCTTCCATGTGTGCAATGCACACGGGCGGCCGAGCTTTAGGTGCGGCCAATTCCAAGAAAAACACTCGGTTGCCTTTAATTTTTAGATATGTGAAACAACACATTCTTTAAATTTGTCTATCCACATCAGGCCTTAGGTAATATTTTGACCTGTTTGATGTTACTTGATTATAGCGTTTAACTACATGCTACTGAGAGACCATTTTCGAATACAAACACATACTATCATTGCATTTCTAACACATTTCTCTGAAAGTTTTGATTATCCTTTCCCGTAAAGTTAATAAATATCATTTAACAGTCTGCATGGAAAAAGTGTAATTTGGGAATGGAGGCGGCCGAAATATTTTCGCACACGGGCGGCCCTGTATATATATATATATATATATATATATATATATATATATATATATATATATATATACACTATATATACATATATACATATATATATATATATATATATATATATATATATATATATATATATATATATATATATATATATATCTTAAAATGCGGTATTTTAAATTAAAGGCGATAGAATTGGAATATTGAACATTTTTATAAAATATTTTAGTATTAAAAAATATTTTATTCTTGTGAATAAGTCACAATATCACATCAGTTTGACGTATAAATGTTTAAAATTAATAAAACATATAAAAATTATGTAAATAGTTATTGATCTGCGATATTATTTACTTATCTTTATATACAATATATATATATATATATATATATATATATATATATATATATATATATATATATATATGTATATATATATAGTTGGCCCAAATAAGTTTGAAGAGTTTAGGCATACATTTATATATTACATTGTTCAGTCTCATTTGAGCCGTTCTGTATATAAATTAAGTGTCAGTAAGTTCGTTAATATTTTTCCTCGTTTTTTCAAGTTTTGCTCAATTACAAATGTATTTTAAATCACTATCAAATTATAATGAAAGATCAACATTAGATACCATAGACATATGTTATTACAAACTCGTAAACTCTTTTCTTAACACCATATTTAATTTTATGGTGTCTAAACAATCAAAATAATTAAGTAATCCACAGTTCAGTTTAAAATAAATCAGAATAATGGTAAATATTTATTTTGACGAAATATTCGTTTGATGATGTGTATATTTAGTATTTAATCTATATGTATATTTAATTATTTATATAAACAATTTATTTAAATAAAAATCATATAAATCAGATCAATGAACGGATAATTAAATAAATATTATCTGTATAAGCAGTATTACTTATTAATATTTTTATTCGGTTAGTATGACTATATTTTTAATTAAAAGTTTTTAATCATATATTTTTATAAAATTAAAAATTGTTTTTGCGTAGCCTTGATTTTATACATATATTTATATAATCCCCCCCCCCATATATATATATATATATATATATATATATATATATATATATATATATATATATATATATATATATATATATATGGATGGTTAAATGAGATAGTAAATGATAGTAAGCAAATAAATATATGTCTAAATCATTCAGTCTCATTTGAGTTACCCTACATTTTAAATAAGCATTCCGTAGTGTAGTGATTAGCATTACCGCCTAATATGTGGGAAACGTGTGCTAGCTTTCTGGTCGAAAATATAGGACAAGTGGGATTTTTTTAATCTTGTTGAAGGCAATCAGCTTAAGGAAATAAGTCCTGAATAAAAAATTCTCATTAACCTATCTGCTAAGTGTGTTGAATATGCCCATATACAGACGAATGATAACATTCATTGATGCTTTCGCCCAACATATAATAATATAAGTTGATATGAGGTGATGTTGTATATAATATCGTTGATACAATAATCAAATGATTTTGAAATAAATTAGATTTAAATTATTTTAACATAATTTAGTCATCTAATAACATAAATAAAATGAATATTATGAACAAAATATTTATTAAATTCGTCTTTAATTGTTTATTCTTGAGTGAAAAACTTAATTTATTCGATAAATTTTATTATAAATTGCAGTGAAAAAAAATCAAACAATTTATTTCTGTAAAGTGATTTTGACGCAATGTCTCATTTCCGCCGATTTGTTGATTTAATTTCTTTCAATATTTTGAACTAAGTATTTATGCAATTTTTTATTTGTACTTGCGTGTTCTTGTTTAGCGAATTTTGCGGTTTGTACAACGGTTTCATGTACTCGAGTATGAAGTGTCCGAGTTTGAAACCAAGTGTTTTGTTTTTCATTACAAATATCTAACTCTTGAATCATCACGAATATTGTATGTCTACACATATATATATATATATATATATATATATATATATATATATATATATATATATATATATATATATTTGGATGACCTGTTCAGCTTTTTTATTTATGCAGTGTACAATAATTCAGTGCATCTAAGGACGTTGACCCTTTGAATAAAAAAGTATACCTAATGTAAGTTAGTGTCTTGTAGTTATGATACAATGTATCTTGACAGTAATTTCATATACGATAGAATTTTATTTTTCATTTTTAATATAGTGATAAATCTTTAGAAATATGTCAATTATAACAGCAGTATGAAATGATGTTTCTTTCAGATCATAATCTTCAATTAGCTTTCAGTTTTGTTGGGGAAATATTTTTTTAATTTTATGGTAATTTAAATTTACTTACAGTGCATATATATATATAATATATATATATATATATATATATATATATATATATAATGCTTTAACTTATGTAAACAATGTAAAATTAAATATAAAAAATACAAGTTTCCAAAAGAAACTTGTATTAAAAGGATGTTTTACTTTCATCATTGAATGAGTACATTTTTAATTCAATTTATTATTTTAAATAAACCATTATATATTAAATTAATACAGTTTGAATAAAATAATGAACAGTTGTTCAATTCGTATTTTGGTTCTTTATTTTTTTAACAATAATTAACTATCCCGTTAAAAAATAGGTCATGTAATTACAAAACTATACAAAACTGTTTTCATTATAAGAAGTGTAGTTAAAAATCGCATTTTATTGAAGATTAATTTTGAGAATCATTTAAGTAATTCGAATGAAAAGAAACCCATTCCAGTTACAGAACATCATTATTATACGGTTCCCACGGTCAGATTTATTCGAGGTTAATTATCGATAAACGACTACTGTTTTTCTTGTCCTATCCACATTAAGTAAAAATAAAATATAAAATGTAAACATAACAGTATTTTGTAATTTTAAATTAAAAAATATTCTTTGTATAAGTTGAGCTCATTGTATCATTGTTTTTTTTTCAAATTATATACGGGAAAAACATAGTTCAAGATAACAAGTTTTGCATTATTTTACCAAATTTTTCTTGAATAATGTGCATTTCTCTACTATTATATGACTTGTTACTGTCTTAGTTTAAATGCCAAATATATGGTGATTTTATTAATTATAATAAAATCAATATATATTTGGGAATATGATTTAAATTTTAATAAAAAAATAAGTAATTACTTATCTTTATAATTGGAGTTAAATGAAAGTGGATTTGATGTGTGATATTATGATTAACAGGGAGATAAATTAATAAATATATATATATATATATATATATATATATATATATATATATATATATGTACCGACTAATTATCACCGCGTGTCATGGAGGAGATTGCGTTCGATTCCTAGTCTTATTGAGCATGAAGGCCGACAACCTCATATTTATCTTGGCAAAATAACTGTCGAGAAGGAGTAAACTTAAATGAAAGTGGATTTGATGTGTGATATTATGATTAACAGGGAGATAAATTAATAAATATATATATATATATACATACTCTCATATATAAAAAAGTTGAAATTCATAAATCGATATTATTTATAAACATTGTTTGTATTATTACAAAATATAGGTCAATTTTATATTTAATTCACTAAAAAAAAAGAATCAAAAAAGGGTAATTATATTACTATCTTTTTTGAATCAAATGATTTTAAAAACATATTTTTGGAAATGAAAAACGTACACAAATACAACTTATACAATTCAAACAGTTTTTACAATTTAATTAGATTGATAATTACGAAAATAACTACCATAGGCGTATTCTCAAAAGACTCTTGAACTTCGATTTTTCTTTACTAAAACCAATGAAATTTTTTTGAAGGAATCTGTTAAAAGGATCTTGTTTACATATCACCGTTGTTTGATACATTGAATTAAATGCTATGAATAGCCTCTTATTCTTAAAATATGATAAGAAATTAAATACTGAACTATTCGTGACGCTCTTATTGATTTTAATGTATAGGTGTATATAAAAAACTTAACTTATACAAGGTTAAACTTATTATTTATTTTATTCACTGATATGCATTTCAATGTCTATG
This sequence comes from Neoneuromus ignobilis, assembly GCA_029203775.1. Taxonomy (NCBI): domain Eukaryota; kingdom Metazoa; phylum Arthropoda; class Insecta; order Megaloptera; family Corydalidae; genus Neoneuromus; species Neoneuromus ignobilis. Next base: position 10,951,274 of record CP092093.1, on the reverse strand, counting down.
TCATCATCAGAACGATGCATTATAAAATCTAAACACTGAATGATTATTAAATAGTTTCAAACCTTTTGGGATTTGTATCAACTTTATTATATAATATGTGGATTTTTATAGATTGTTTACAATTTTAATTTGATCTTATCAACCAATTGAAGAAAAATCATTATGAATTATCACATGATATCCATTTCTTTGAGTAGGTCAGTTGAACAAGACTGAACATCCAAACTAGTCCAAACGAAACATTAAAGCACCCAAAAAAATATAACAAGTGTTCGTGGGCGTTGTAAAAAATTTGTAAAATTCGAAATGTACATAATACTGTTTAAAATAACAATATTGATAGAGTGGGGTTTGCCCCCCTGACTTATTCAAATGTTTGTGCATTGCGTGCGTTGGGCTCCAGACAAGACGGGAACCGTTATCCGGAGCCGAGGCCACATGACACCTGGCATTGGTTCTTCAGTGTCAGTCGAACTTACGTGAAGTGTATAAGAAGTCAGTGATCTGTGCAATATACCTATTCGTGTAGGTATTACTCTATATTACGTACGAACGATTTGTTACGTACTCGCGCATTCGGCGGTCCCGTTTGTTACCATTAAACAAACAATTATCATTCGAGTGTCCTCTCATATAGGTAAAGAACACAAATATTTCAATAAATATATGCAATAGATTATTTGATTGAATTTATTTAATAATTCAAATGTATTGTTATACAATACAATTTATCAAATAAAATAATGAAGTGAAAAAATATCTTTTAAAAAAATATTCATTTCGAACATTGAAAATAATTTTACCCATCTTAATATTTGTATTTAAAAATATAATTTAGTATGTAATAAAATACCATAATAGATTCAATATTGATAATTAGATATAATAATTATCCGTTATATTAATGGCATCATTCAATTGCAACTTCATTGCAGTTATGACAAATGAACTCATTTGTTAATTCAATATTTCCAAGAAATGTCATTTTTTAATTAGAAACAACAGTTTTAAAATAAAACGTGTTATTTTAAGCATAATTTTTAATGAATTTGGCAACGTTATATATATATATATATATATATATATATATATATATATATATATATACACATACATACATACAGTAAATTACATTACCATTGTAAAAATGATTGTTGTATTTAGACTTTTTATCACACAATTTTCTAGAATATGAGGCATAAATTTTGCATCGATGCCATTAATTGCTCATTAAAAAAAAACATAAACTTGCTAAAGTTTAAATTCGTATTACATCAACCATTTTTATTTTATTATTTATATTAGATACATACGAGGGTCGTTTGATAAGTATGATAAATTTATTTATTGTTTAATTTAATTAAATTTTTCAATTTAGTTTTTCTTACTTTTTTACCTTACTTATCAAACGACCCTCGTACATATATTAATATATATATATATATATATATATATATATATATATATAAACATTTATGACCAAAATATATGCATACAAGATTACAAAATAACTTGAGTACTGCATTTCTTCTTGCTTGCTCGTTTTTAATTAATAAATTATCTAAATATAACGTTTTTTTCCTCATTCTATATATGTTTTTAAATTGACAGAAAGCAGAAAATAATATAATGTCGCCAAATATGAATAAAAAACATATTAATAAATAATTCAGAAAATATAAAGAAATAAATACTATTTTTTAAAATTAAAAAATAAATGAAAACGTTATTAATATATCATGAAGATTGTAGCTTCATACAAATATATTAGGTTGGCAAGTATCTCCCTTCCGCTTTTTTTTTTTTTGTACATAGCTGCGAAATTCAAAAGACCAGAAGGCGGAAGGGAGATATTTGCCAACCTAATATATTACATTATAGTAAAATAGAATATCAGTTCCTAACTCAAAATTTATATCAAGCTAATTTATTGAAATTATATAAGATTGAATTCGATTAAAAATCTTAAAATAAGTTTCAAAAAAGTTAAAACAGTAACATAGTATTGATGTTTTTTAAACCGTGATAGAACTCTTAATTGAATCCCTATCGAAAGTTCTATCTAACTTAAAAAAACATTATTTATATATATACATGTGTGTGTATGTATATATAAAGGTATGATAAAAGATGTTTTTAGGTTAGATAGAACTTTCGATAGGGATTTTATTTAAAGTTCTAACACGCTTAAAAAACAGCTGTATAAAATAAAGATTTTTTTATTACAAAACTCCACTATCAATAACTAAAATTTGATTATAATGTTATATTAAAATGAACTCGTAGGAGGAAATAAAATTATTAATTAAATAAAGGTAAATGCTATGAACTCTTATATTGTGTTTGATATAAATATTTATATGTATGTACCCCTATAGGTTTATTGAAAATAAAACTTTGAATAAATTATAAAGTAGATATATTTTTATGAGAAACTACTTTTTATTTATCTATTCTATTAATATATAAAAAAATCTTCATTCTTCCACTAATGTTCTAATTTATTGAAAATGGAAGTTAAAAAATTAATAAATTTATTTTTAAATTTAGCTAAGATTCATAATTCTTTATATATATATAATATTTTAATAACTATTTTTAAATAATCTTAAAGTAAAATGAAATAAATATCAATGTGATGTATAATTTAAAAATTGATATCTAAATTTGTGGATGAAATCCAAATAAAAAACACATAAAAGAAAATATAAAAATAATTATATTGTAGTTACATGAAATTCATTCATATAGTAAAAATTATATAGATAAATTATTTCCTTAGTAAAAGTTAGAAAGAGTAATATTATTTTAGTTAATGAGGAAATTCTTAAGGTTATGCTTTCGTGGTTATTTAAGCTTTAATTTAATGTTGTTTCTGCTATATAAAATTACAAACGAGCTTCTTTATAATTTAAATTACGCTTACATCCGGAAACAAAATTTTTTCTGAAGCATCACAAAATTATTATTTTATTTACAGTCACTTATTTATCCACTGAATGTTAAAATAGAAAATATAACTATTTTAGAAAATTTTGACCTCTCTATCCGCATAAGATAGTCGTGTTTATGTTAATGACATAATTTTAATTCGTTTCAATAAATATTTATCGTAAAATCAGTACTGTTATTCATTTTTAACAATTTCAGTATTAAGCAATTAACATTTTAATAATAAAATAATTATTAGTAGCGTTTATTTACATTTATTTTATTCTATATTTCATTTAACTTCAAATTGATATTAAGAAATATCAAGCTTAGACTTTATGACAAGCTATTGGAAAATGTACATTTCATTAGTATTTATACATAATTTCATATTTAATGCTTTTATATATCAGTTAGATATTTTTTTCTTAGGTACAAAAAATTGTAATAAACGTTATTCGCTATTTTATTTTATTTATATTGTCCATAATTATAGAAAGGAAATTAACTTTTAAACATAAAATAACAGGGTTTCAGCTTTAACGGTAAAAATTATATAATTAAGCATTTAATGGTCTTTTGCTTTCATTACTTCTAAGATCATTCCAAGAATTTGTATTTATACAGGTTCTCGACAGTTCACATGATTAACGTTTTATTCTTTGAAACATATTTATTATCTTTTCACTCTTTGTAGGTCATTTAAAAAGGTCTATGACATTGTTGAATATATATATATATATATATATATATATATATATATATATATATATATATATATATATTGATACTGAGAATATTGTACATACTTTTCAAACAATCATAATAAATTTACATTTAAAAAATGCATGCTTTAGTCTAATTTTCAAGATTTACAAAAGTTGATCATAGAAAAAATAGAAAATTATATATTATTTTAAATCGTTTGAAAATTGAAAATTAAATTATAATAAAAAAAACTGTCTTACTAAAATATATAATAAATACTGTATTTATTAAAATATTAGGTTGGCAAATATCTCCCTTCCGCCTTCTGGTCTTTTGAATTTCGCAGCTATGTAAAAAAAAAGCGGAAGGGAGATACTTGCCAACCTAATATATAATAAATGAATATACACAGAAACATATATTTGTTAAAAAAATAACTCACAACAATGCATCTACAGTTATTCTTATTCACAATCGAAATAATTCAAATACAGTGTCAGTGGTGTACTTGGCGCTGCCCTTGGCACTGGCAATATTTATATACATTCTGTAGGCCGAGGTCGACGTCCGTTCATGAATCAGATAAACCTACTAAGCACGTGACATAAAATGACACGAACATCTTGGGAATTCCGTTGTTGGAAGTAGGCCAAGTATCAATATAGTTGATAATCTTACCTTAGTGTTAATTAAATATAGGTTATGTTTTTATTTTATATATGAATAGCCTAATGTTATATATATATATATATATATATATATATATATATATATATATATATATATATATATAAAGAGAAAGTATACATCAAAAATACAATGAATCTAGGTATTAAAAATACTAGTTCAAGTATGTTTTATAAGACTTGATATACTGCCCTGTATTTGAAAACCATATGTCATTTAAACAATAATAGACATTTTTAACAATCTTATATTGTAAATATTGTATTACGAACGAATAGTACGTTCAAATATGTCATTTGAAACTGGAATGATTATGATGATACAAGATTTAAAACTGGATTCTTATATGATCTTCTAAAAACTACAACGGGACTTACAGATGATTACTGTATATTTGCGTTTATATTAAAAAACTGAATGGTTGTTTTTAATGCATAATATAAAATACATCAGATGATAATTTGAATAAAAGAGTATTATTGAAAAAAATTTTTAAAAAGATTTGAAAATAATAATTTGATTACTTGTTGAATTGTATTATAACTTTTTTTAATACTTTTAATTTTTATGTTAGTTGAATGTCTATATAGATTTATATGTGAATTACGAACCCATATATATATATATATATATATATATATATATATATATATATATATATATATATATATATATATATATATAAACACACATATATATATATATATATATATATATATATATATATATATATATATATATATATATATATATATAAACACATAAATTATTCACAAATCAATACTATATTATATTATATTATAAAATTTCTGAATGTTATAGCATTATATCAACTAGAGTCAAATTTTAAATAAAAATTATTTTAATTTATTTTACTTATGCTATTTGAAAAATGTGAAACCCCATTTTGTATTTATCATTTGCTGTAAGTAAATATTCAATTAATTTTTTTTTGTTTTTCTTTTAAAAAAAATAAGTGTATGATTACTTTTGTGAGCCTTTCTTATTCTCTCTTTACATACATACACACATATGTATATATATATATATATATATATATGTACCTGTCTATTAAAAAAAGTAATAAATGAATATGAAGAATGTAAAATCGAATAAATGCACCAACCTAACGAATACGTATAAATAAAAAGATTAATTGTACCGTTTTCAAACGGAATCGTAATGACGCAATGTTCAGAGTCGTGGCATCAAAATAATATGTACAAGGTCGATAATTTCGACATATGCAAAGATATGTCAGGCGTATGTTGAACAGTAAATCGTAAAGGTAATAAATTTCTACTTGAACGGTTATTTCATATTACCATAATGTTAGGTATTTTCATTTAAATAGGTTTTTAGCAATACAGAAAAACAAATATAATGTAGATGTTGTTGGTTTTGGCAATGTTTTACATACGCACACACACACACACACACACACACACGAGTATATATATATATATATATATATATATATATTAACTGACACATCAAAAAAAATATTATTTTAATTATAAGTTCTTTACTCCAAATAGAGAAACGAGAGTAATGTTGATGGTAAATTTTCTTTACACCACACATGATACTTTATACATGTTAGACAGGGTAATTAGGATAATTTAGTAACTCATCTTCTACTACACTTGAAAATAAATAAATTAATCTATTAATTAATTCCTTATATTAATTAAAACTTGAAATATGAAATTAAATGACATGTAATAACAGAAAACCGTAAATTTATTCAGATTTTATAAATGTATATAATTTGTATGCAACATAGGAGAATTTTTTAATATAAACATTTCCATAAAACAACATATCGACTGTTTTAATTCAGTTTGGTTACACTGTGGATGTGTTTAATTGTACCGGACATTCCACTGATGAAGTTGTCTAACGGAACGATAAATTCTTAACGAATACAATCGCATTAGAATGCAAGACGATTTGTATTTTCGAACGGACATCAAATAAACAGTTGCTGATAACGAAAGTGCAATTGAAAAAATGTGTACTTAATTGTTATGAATACCTACACACACACACACACACACACACACACATATATATATATATATATATATATATCCATCTTGTTATTTATGATATGATAATTATAAATAATAAAAAATATATACTTTTTAAACAAATAAAACAAGGTAAACACAGTGTCTAATTCACATTTTTTATATGTGTATTTCAATAACGATGCCATGATTAATTATACTTAGTGTCAACTAACTGAAACAATTAAATTACTTTTTAATCTATTTATATAAAGTATCTTAAAGATAAATACAAAGAAGTATAAAACATGATAGACAAAAGTAATGAAAAATATATTAATTTCCCATCATTTCACTATGCTGTTAGAATTGGTTTAAGTGGACAATAATGTCTTGAACATTTCATGCTTTTATTTGTACTCATATTTTTTTAAAAAATTCTAACTCAACTTATTATATAAAAATATTATTGAAATTCTGAAATATTAAATGAGTTATAAAACATGGTTAAATTCAATTTATAAAATATGTATTTTACCATGACACCTCAACATTTTATAAAATTGTTCATTAATTATTTACTTGATTAAATTATTACTTTATTACATTATTTACTTATTACTTAATTAATTATTCACTGAAGCGCATTTCGATAGCCATATCATCATCATCAGAGTATTATATTATGTAAATAATTAAGATGATTACTTTTATTTTAAAATATTAATGATGTATAGTGTTGCCCGATACGAGCTCTGTAACGCTTTGTACATAGCCGCGAAATTCAAAAGACAAACAGGCGGAAGGGAGATATTTGACAACCTATTATATGTACATATAATCACATAAAAATTGATAATACTAACGTGAAATTATTTTTTTTTTTTTATTTACAGATCTTTTTCGTTTCGCGTCAGTCAAGATGCGTTGCCGGTTGATCGTGTGGCTGCATTTTATGGTGGCAGTGACGAGTATTGTAGCAGCTCCGGGTGTGCCCCATGCGTTAACCGAACCGATTTTAGAAAAAGGTGACTGGAAACCTGTGCGGGCGCGCTCTGAACTGCCTGCAGCTCGTCCTGCCATCGACCAGCATGCTAGCAGGTATACAACTAATATAAGTCCTTTTAAATTACAACAGCCGTCATTATTAAACGCACAAAGTGATGACAGCAGTACTGTTTTCGAGAATCGCACGTCTTATATGGAACGTAATACGGCGTTTCATACGTCAAAGAATATATCTAACAATATTCTTTTTATGTTTAAGAATGTCGATTTGATTAAATTACTTTCGCAATTTAATAAAACGTATAAAAATTATATTTATAATAAATTAAGCGATACTTTTAATAATATTTTTAAGCGAACTAACAACGATAGTTTAATATTTGAAAAAAAGAATTTGAGTAAAAATGATACTAATATTTTTATTAATCAAAATATAAAAGAAAATAACAATACTTATATTGATGTAAATAACCAAACTAAAAATTTGTTTAATAATACTATTAAACAAAAAAATATACATAGGAATAAACGTAATATTAATTCATTAGAGAGTAAAAACGTTTACTCAAAACATAATATGTTAGATAATATATCAAATAATAATATTGATAAACATAAACAAATAATCGATAAAAATTATATTAGACATACTATTAATAATAATTCTACACACATTCAAAACAAATATAAGAATTTGACAAATATTTTAGATTTAAGATTAAACAAAAATAAAACGAATTTATTATTAAAATTAAATAGAACAGATCGGTCATTAAAAAATATTTTAAATTCTACACATCTTTCTAATAACACGAATGAAAATAACGAAAAAACCATAAACAATTTTGGTAATGAAGATCATTTCACAATTTCTTCCAACATTACTTCTAATGAGAGAATAATGAATAGTACGAAAGTAAAACGTGATTCTGATGAGCAAAAAAATATAAGTCAATTATTAGAATTAAAATCCAATTTGTATCCGTCTAATAATTCTATTAGTAACAAAATTCTAAATAAGTTAATATTCGAATACATCAAACAAAAAGAAATCAAGTCAGAAGGAAGAGCGAAGTCTAGTAAATATCATAACGACGACGATGTAGCAATGCTAAATGATTTTTTAAGTACTAATTTACCCGATTTATATAGAGAGAATATAACTTTCGATCGAAATAAATTACAACATTTGTACGACGAGTATTTTTCAAAAGAAAAGCCGAAAATCAAAACGATCAAATTGAAATTGAAACGGAAACCGAGACCGAAACCAATATTTAATGATTCGGACGAATTGAAAATCTGGCCGAACACTCAAGCGGAAACTGCAGAAGAATTCGAACTGTATGAAAATTATACGAACGTCGATATGGATTCAGAAGCGAGTCAACCGATCGGTGTCAATAAAGTTGTTACAGCATCGTCTGTTATAATGGCTTCTCACGTTAAGCCTTCTATAGAACCAGATTATGATTATTATGAAATTACGACGAAAAAGCCGACAACTACAACGAAGAGGCCTTATACGACCACGAAAAAAAAGTGGTATACGACGAAACGGCATCATTATGGGACAAAAAAACCAACAACGACAACGACAACTACTACTACCACCACTACTACAACGAAAAAACCATATTATCATCATATAACAAAAAAACCTTATACGACACGAAAACCCTATTATAGTTCAACAAAAAAGAAATATCCGACAAGAAAACCTCACCACACTACAAGTACAACGACGACGACAACAACAACGACGACTACAACACCAAAACCACATTACACAACAAGTAACCCTTATTATGCAACTAAACGACCATATAAAAAACCGTCTGTATATCCTGGTCATACACACTGGTCCGAGTATCCCTTTTCTCCCGATAAACCAAAACCGATCAGTGTTGCTACAGGATCCACTATTTTATCAGGTTCTCCTAGTTTAAATTCGGATGAATATGTTTACGAATACGAAGTACCTCAAACACCAAATAAAAAACCGATCATATATTCAGTTTATAATAACTGGCATGACTCACATTACACGGATAACAATGGATATAACAATGGATATAGTACGGAAGAAGTTACAGAGCCTACTGAATCATGGACTGAAACTGTACCTACAACCGAAACCGAACCAAGTTATTACATAGAAACGGCGACCAAAAAACCTTATAAAAAACCAATCATTCATAGCATTGTTACTCAGTGGACTGATAATTCTGGTTATAACCATTTACAAAACACGTGGAACGGTGAAAATAATCATTCGCCTGAGTATTTAATAAGTCATCCTTTTCCTACGCAGGTTATTTATCATAAATTACCATCTGTAAAACCAACGTCGTCACTTCAACCGATTTCTGTTCCGATTGTCGTTAGTTCTGGACCACAGTTTCCTCATTACGAAGATGAAAACCCTAACTATGGAAGTAATAATACATACGTACATTCTTACGATTCGTACTATGTAACAGAACCGACAACTACAGTTGATTACGAAACGACGACAGAACCAAATATTGACAATGAAACGTATTATGAACACAATAAATGTCCTACAGTCCATATTACAGCCATTACTTCAGTAGAAAACAATAATAATCCTGTATATAGTAAAGAAGGTTGCAGCGACGTAAACATCATAATAAATTCTCAAATACATAATCACAACATAATAAACGCTGAAACAGGAACGACAGGCACGTCTTCTGAACACCATTACGAGGATCCGTACAGTGATCCTGTACAGAGTGACTCAATTCCAGCTCAGAGCGACGTCGCTTCTTCAGGTAGCTCGGGAGGAAGTGGCAACTTTCCCAATTTCCCAAACATACGTCCTCCGTCTCGACCACAAACTCAAAACGATGAATCGGAAGAGAGCGATTTGACAGCTATTATCGATTCTGTTTACAACACATTTTCATGGATGTCTTTCTTGAATCCATTTAATTATAACCTTCTTGGGTTTATTTTGACTCCACTGTCGGTTCTTGCCGCAAGCGGTGCTGCATTAGTCGCACTTTTCTTCCCGTGGACGATACCTACTTTCTTTGCCAGGTCTTCGTCGAAACGACATAGATATTTACGAAAGCCTCGTCCTTTAAATGATTGGTATTGGCATGATGGTTATAAAACTTGGATAAATCCACCTTATAATTACGATTATAGTAGAAAACAGCATCCACGAAATGTTGAAAGCTTTAGTTATATGCTTTCTGATTTAATAGACAGTTTTTATAAACGGTACGAAGCTGGCGAAGATAAACATAAATTTAAAATTCAATAACGTTATTTAACACTCGTGTTTATTTGTCCGGTTAATTCGATTAAAATCGTAATTCATTTTTTGTTAATGTATGTCAGGAAAATCAAACAAATAAAAACAATTCTAAAAAAAATAATGCACTTTTAAATATTCAATTAATATAGGAATGATGAAATATTAATTTTATTTATTTATTTTTAAATTATTTATTTTAGCTGAAGATACTTCAAAGAAAATATTTTTTCGAATAATTAATTTTTAGTGAAAATATTTATAAACTGGATTTTAATTTATAATTGTATTTAAACAATTCGGTCTATTTTCGTAAGGAATTGTGTTCAAAATTGTGAAATTCTGTTTTTATTTATAAAACATATATTATTTTTTTATGAAATTATAAAATAATACAAATTTCTATAAAGTTGACGTTTTAAAATTCATAAATATTACTGACATTGATTTAAATAACTAACGAAGTTTTAGGCTCTGAATTTTATATAAAATTCAAGATTTGCAGTAAATATTTTTGGTTTTTAATATTTGTTCCTTATGTGAAATAAAAATGAATCTTTAAATTTTAAACATAGCTAAGTCCATAAATAACAAAATGTTATAGATATACTTCAAAATATATAAGTGGCTATGTGAGAAAGGTTTTTTTAAATGTAAATTAAATAATGTTACATTTTAATGTTTGGCTTTGTTTTGGTTTGGTTCCCAAATATTTTTACATGTTATACAAATTAGAATAATAAAAAAAATGTTGACAATTGATTTTATTATTTTCGTTTATTTAATTAATCTGAAAGTAAACGAATCATTTATCAGAATCATATTTTTTTATAACATAATAACTGTTATCATCATGAATACCTATCAAAATTCCTATTAACAAAAATTGAAGTCAGTGATCATTGAATATATTTTATATCAAATAATGTAGTATTTAACAAAAGAATTACTTCTTAACAATACAATTTTTGGCGAATAATTCAAAATAAGATTTTAATGGGAAGTGAATCTTTTTTTCAAATTAAATTTTTAGACTTAGCTATATGAAATTTAAAGATAATTATATCCAGTTATGGTAGTTTTCATTGAAAATTGTTCAAAACAATCGAAAAATTATTTTCATTATATATATATATATATATATATATATATATATATATATATATATATATATATATATAATAAAAATATGTTGCACTGTTAATCTTTTAAAAAACGCTTTTTTCGGAAATCAGGGTTTGTTACTAATGGGTATTTGTTTCTGAAAAGTGTTTGTTAAACTTTATACAACTACACAATTTGGTACAGTATTAGAACTTTTATTTGGTAAAACAGTTTTGGGATCGCCTACGAAATATTTTTAATAGTTAAATAGATTTTTAAAATACTGAATTATCTACTACATTCAGCAATTTGGTAAACAGTGGGGTTATTGGTAATAGAATATACAACTAAACAATATCTGCTTGTCAAAGTATATTTAGTATCTATAATTTATTTATTTATTTATTTATTGTATTTATTTATGAAATATAATTTTCGAATAATTAACTGTATTTTTTATATTATCCTACTCTAACCTGACATTTATAATATGATTTGAATCTTAATGTGTTAATTTTTTCAGCTTTGAAACTTTCAATAAAATATATGTATATATGGAGTGTTTTTTTAAGCATGATAGAACTTTAAATTGAAATAAAACATATATTTATTAACCAGATGACCATTTATTTGGTATTATTCGAAAGATCATTTTATAGCATTAATATTTAAAAATTATTTCGGGCATATGTACACCAGGAATACCTCTGTCAGTTCAATTTCGAGTCACTTTTTCAAACAATTGAGGCCTTATGTCTGCAATAACGCGAGTTATGTTGGCTTCTAATGCATCAATCTTTGCTAGTTTATTAGTATACACCAGAGATTTTACATATCTCCAAAGAAAATAATCCAGAGGCGTCAAATCACACAAGGCCAATTCACAGGTCTATTTCTGGAGATAACGTTATCTTCGAATTTTTTTTTCAATAACTCGATTGTTTCGGTCGAAGTATGGCACGTGGTACCAACCGACTGAAACCACATATTTTTTAAATCGATGTTATGCAAATTTGGAAACAAATAATTATTGATCATCGATCTGTAACGTACACCATTGACGGTAATGCGCTCACCGGCTTCATTTCGAAAGAAATAAAATCCGATGATGACATCAGCATGCAATCCGTATTATGCAGTGTATTTTTTTGGATATAATGGGCTCTCGTGAATCATTTCAGGATCGATCTCATTCCAAATGCGGCAATTTTGCTTATTAACTCACCAGTTAAGCCAAAAATGATCCTAGTCACTGAACAAAATTTTGCAGTAGAATAGAGGGTCAGTTTGTAGTTGATTTTTGAAATATTTTTTTATAATTTTAAAACGTTTTATAATGATTTTACAAAGTATATTAAATCCAAATATTACTTATAGTGTGAAAATTGATAACTAACTTGACAGCTATCCCTATCGAAAGTTCTATCTAACCTAAAAAAACATTATATATATATATATATATATATATATATATATATATATATATATATACACTGTTGTATTTATTGAAGAAATGCATGCGTTGAATTGAGTATTTTGTACCTTCAAAATCGCTAAATTAACATAATATTTTTATTTCTATATATTTTAATATATAATTAGAATATATTATATATTTTATGTATTGTACATTGAAGTTTATTTATTAAATTTTAATTTAAACACATACACTTAATAAAATTATGTAGATAATTTGTATATAAATATAGTTTGTACCAATAAAATTATTTTTGATAATTATAGTAATACAATATGTATATTTAACAATACTTAGTAGAAAATAACCTATCTACAGTCATTATTTTAACTTTTGAATAGTTCATATAAACAGATTGGTTGTCTTAAAACGAACAGATTTAACTGTCTTCTATGACATAAAATTACTTTTTAATTACTATGAAGTACTTTTTTTTAATAGTAATAAAATTATTTAAAATTAAAAAATACATCTTTCATTATCATATACACATTCATTTTCATTGTATTTATATCTATTTATTTCAAGCAGATAATAATTTTTTAATCGTTTTGAAATTAAATATAAGTTGAAAGAAATTTCATTCCACGCTTTACTCATATTTTCGAGGGATAAACTTTTAAAAATACTTTTAACAAAAAAATATCGAATACATTGTTATATATATATAAACTAAAGGAAACTATTTTAAAGAATATATGAATTAATTTGGGTATTTCTAACAAATAAACTGTTTTGAAAAACAGTTCTGATACATAAACATATATATATATATATATATATATATATATATATATATATATATATATAGTTTACACATATATGATGAATGATTCTTAATAAATATTAAATATTTAAAATATTGTTTGAATATTATTAAAAAACTATAAGTTTATACCCAACGTTCCAAACATTGGTAGACAATGACAAATAATTCCAAAAAATTACAGTTTACATTGGTATCATCAATTTTTATTTACAAAAAGTAAGATCCAAAATTTTAATGCCTGATGATATTACAATAGGGAAAAAATAAAAGAACCATTTTTATTCCCTGTATTTAGAGATATTTTTATATCTCAATAATCGTTTTTAAACTTTGAAAAAGTACGCAAGTAGAATTTATATTTAAAAAAATAATAGTTTGAAGTTGTGTTAAGACTGTAAAATGGATAATGTTTTGAAATTATATCCTTAGCTACTTTTGTAGCAATTAAAGTGTGATTTGTTGCATTATCGTACAACAACAATAAACCTTAGAAGAGCTTTTTCAGATATTTTTTTCACTACCTAATGGCGACATTAAAGATGGTTAATATTATTTAATAATGATAGTATTTCATTCTTTGAAATAGATTGACAAAAGTCCACATGAATTATAAAAACTTGTCACCATATTTTTTTATCGATTGCGTTATCCTTATCTATTTTAATCGTAACAATTCTAGATATCACCACTTCATTCATTCTCTTGCAGAAAACATATCTAAGCAAAGAGTTATAATTCCATCCCTTATAGTTATGGACTATGTATTATTTTTTCTACTATCTTTTACAAAGAATTAAATTATAGAATATATTATGGGGTTGATGTATATTAAATAATAAAGAGTTAAAAATATTTAGAACAACGTTTAACATTTTTTTAAAAAGATAAAAATAAATTTATGCATCAATCTTGTATTGATGTCACAAATTCTAAAACAATAGTATATTTGTTTTTGAAATTTTATATTTTTTATATTTTTAATATTTTATCTTACAATAGTTCTATTGTTACTAAATCAGTTATTTTGGAAATGTGTGCTCCCAGGCCTGATTTCATATAGTCCGTTATATATTAAAATAATTAACCTATTCTTTTATCATTGAATAAAAAACATCACTGTATACAGTATCATATTTTGTTTAATATCTATTGAATTATTATTCTCTTTTTTGTACATAGTTAAATGTTATTATTTTTTAAAATATCAACGTTTATTTACTTAAAGATAACTCGTGTGGAATTGAATACACGAAAATAAAAAAGTTACTACAATTTTAGAGAATATTCAAAAAACATTTAACGAGAAGATAATCTTCTTTCTCCCTCTTTATATATAAATATATAAGAGAGAGAGAGAGAAAACCTTTTTAAAAAATATTTTAAAAATAATCATATAAATCTATTTTTTGGCAAAGGATTTACTAATTAAATAATTATATAATGTTTCAGAGTTCGGATTGAAAATACATCTGGAACATTGGCAAGACAGTCACGTTCAGAAAATTCTACAGATTCATCTGGTCAAGAAATCAATCGTCAAAATAAAGCGGCTAATCCGGCCATAAGAGAATCAATAAAAGTTGTAACTAATCAGTTATTGGATCCAAGTAATATCACATTAGACACGAGAACACCTCCGAAAATAAAAATCCATTCGAAGAATAATCACGATAATAAAATTAAACCACTGACAGTGATTGAAAATTCTCATCCTGGTATTGCAGTACCGGTCGAAGACGAAGATATAAAAATATTAGAAGAAAAAGGTAATAGAATCGTTATTCATAAGAACAATAATAAAATACCAACGACAACAGATAGCAGTCTATCGACGTGGGTTTTGCTTAGCGGTCAGTCAACTACTAAAATAATCGACAACAAAATTAATAAAACAACTGTGTACGAAAAAGTGCGTCCAAATAATAAATTGCGACAATCGCCTACGACAAAAAAGCCCGGTTCGACATTTTCAACGGCGAAAATTCCACCGACGACTACAGAAAAGAGTCCAGTCGTTGCAAACAAACTTATTAATAAAATAAAAGCTTCTGTTTTAGCTAATAGCATAAAAAATAAAACTGTTTCTAATCACACTATATCTACTACTACGACTCCTAAACCAACAACTCTAAAAATAACTGTTACCACCGATAATATAATAATTGAAACAATTAACAGCACTTCGAATATAACGAACACAAACTCGACAGTACACAATAAAAATGGAACTGAAATTGTAAATGAAAGTATTGATTCCTCAATGTTGCCATTAGAGCCAAAAGACAGTGGAATCGATTTAAACGAACAAAAATTATCCGTGACTAAACGACCAAAACGACCAAACAATTCAACGATCAATACACAGAAACGTAAGAAGAATAAGAATAGAAGGAGGAAGCCTGAAAATAAAACAAATACAAAGACGAACGGTACGAAAGTCGCTGTTAAAGAAAAACCGATATCAACACAGATTTATAATTATTTATCACGCGAGGTAATGCCGTCCGTTGGAGTTGGTTTGGTCGGTTTGATGGTGACTGCTGGTTTGGCCAGTTACTTTTTATATCCATACGGAGGAATACTTCGTAGGGCGTATGACGATGCGATGGACAGAAGAGATGATAAATATTATTATAACGATGATTATATTTCAGGAGGACAATCGGAAGAAGATCTTATCAATAAAGTAATCGCAGGTATGCCTGCCTCAAGTTCAGGTATATCTACTCAGGATTATTTATACAACCCAAATTACAAAAAAACAAAAGATCCTCTCTCGTTTAATACCGATCCAAATTATAGAGACAATTCTGTTAGGTACCGATACTCAGGATCTTCGTATCAGTCATACCCTGCAGCATATCAATCAGCAGCGAATTATAGAGCAGAGGAAATGAAGTATGGAAACGATAATCTTTACTATAGACATGAAAATAGAGGTTCGTATAATCAAGAACCAAATTACGGGTACGATACGGCTGCTTCTTATAACGATTATTCAACACCGTCGTACAAACCGGACGTTGTTGCAGAACATCAAAAAGAAACAGGGTACACTGTTGCTGAATCGGATGGCACTGAAATGAATCAACAGAAATTTGTTGTAGGCAACGTACCTAAAGAAATGATGCTCAAAGCGGCTATTGTACCGGAACATGGACCGAGAAATTTGAAAATACGACGTAAGAGAAACACTGACGAAAGCAAGAAGCACAGTAAAAGTATTGAAGATAACGAAATTGGAAATGACGAATCGAATGATGTGATGGGATCTATGGTCGAAAAAATCGAAGTGTCGACATTGAAATCGATGGATGCTACTTTTAAATTTGAAGATTATACTAAAATGAATTTAGAACAAACGACAGTGATAAATGAAATGTTATCTTTGGATACAAATCAATCTACAACATTGACAGAAGACAGTTCACTGAATAAAACTAGCAATGAAGTAAATCACGCATCGAATAATGAAGATTTCAGTCCACCCAAACAGGAGCCAGTTTCATTTCTATCATTTCTTAGAAACCTATTTGAATTTAAACTTAGATTCGGATTGAGTTTAATGCAACATACAACGGAGGCTGTTTCTAGATATGTGCGTGGAGTTCATGACAGGATGGAACAAGTTTTACGCGATATTAATACACGGGAACAACAACGTCGACATAGGATAACAACAACTGAAAAACCGATCAAAATTCACTAATATGAAAACAATGTTATTTTATTTAAACGGTATATGATTTTTAACGACACTCTATTTCCTAACAACGATTTTGAATCAAAATTGAAATTGATTTGGGAATTCGTATCAAAATTTTTGTTTTGTCATTATGTGGGAAACATTGGTATTTTGGGAAAATTCATTTCATTCATTATTTGGGTTATTGGAAACAGGTTAATAGAAAATATTTTATTCGCATTGTGATCTCAATTACTGATATATATATATATATATATATATATATATATATATATATATATATAATTATTAAAATATACGAAATCTGTTGAGTATAAAATTTTAATTAAAGAAGATTCAATTATAATGTAAAAAAGTAAATTATACGCCTCGTAGTTCAGTTTCACTAATCGTGTATTTCTGCGAGTCTGTGTGTAAACTAGCACGGGTTTTTATTATGCACTGATTACCGTTTTTGTGGTATTATATTTACTTATTAATATAAATATATTTATATTTTATATTAGATATTGTAGTGATTTGCATGTACATATATTCTGTGAAATGATAGTGATATTAAATAAATTTACATAAAATATATTTGTTTATTCTGCATCCATAAATTATGATAAATTCCATAAAATAGAATGCATAACACATTGACCACTTGCGCTGGCAATTAATTAACATGCGCGCGTGGCAAACCTGGCCAAAACAATTCTCAGCGAGTTGGTATTTGAAATCATTTTTTTATAAAATTTTAAACACGCACACGCATACATTAACATTATAGTAAAACTCTTAAATTGATTAATATTAATAATTGTTGAAAAGGAGTATTTCTTGAGTTTTGGTACGTTTGTTATTTTATCGAATAAAATATAGATATTAAAAAATGCCATATCCATTAGATAAAAGAATATTTTTCTGTAAATTTTTGCAAATTTTCTCATTAAAGGAAAAGATGATAAATAGCTTTCTTGCATGTCTACTCCACCCATACCATCATTGTAATATAAAACCATATTAGGTTTTGTAATGTTTCCATTTTGGTCGGTATAATTTCTACATTTTTTCTTTTTTGTTGTAATTATTTCTGCTTTGGAATGTTTTGAAGAAAGTAAATATATATATCTTTTTTGTCTTTCCATTATACAGCTAAGATACCATTGCAAGGTTTTAAAAGAACTTGAAATGTTTTTAATTTTATCGCTGTGAGATCTTTTAACATTTTCTTTCTATTAGATCTGACTGTTCCGATAGTATTAATTTTTTGCAAATGTAATTTCCAATACAGTTTTGATGACGAATACCAGTTATCTAAAAAGAGGGTGTGTACAAAATCAACTAAAAGTCTACATAAATCCAGTACAAGATTCTCTGATGCGCTATTATCAGAATAAAGTAGTTCTTTGATAAAACAGTTTTTTATAATAATAAAAAAAATGTGTTTTGTAGTTACTTGATTATTATTCAATGAAAATATGTAAAATTAATGAAGTTTTACAAAAAAGCACTTGTATGCCTTCAAAACAGAAGTGTGACACTTGTTAACTGAACTCCGATGTTATTTTAACTTAGCAAAAATCACACGACGTGCTATGTACGTCTTATCGGCATTTGATACAGATAGCAGTTGACGTGCATAGCACGTCATTCCAGCGCAAGTGGTTAATCGAGTTGTATTTTTATTGAGAGTTTTATATTGTATTTATAATTTAATTAATACAAAAATGTTTTCACAGTAAATAATTAATGTGACAATAATGAAAAATAAAACTCTAGTAGATGTAAATAAAAATTTAGCTCTACGATAATTTATCTTTTATTTAAAAGAAATATTCATCTTAAAACCACAAGATTTTATACAAATATTTAACAATTATCAATTGAATTTTTATTAGTAATTAAACAATAAGGGATTATTGGACATTTTTATAAAATGTTGTAGTGTTGGATTGAATGATTAATTTGTATAATAATAATAATTTTATTTTATAAATATAATCAAGAATAATTTCACAATTTGCAAAGACTAACACAATTTCATAAATAAGTATAAATTATGCAGTAAGGAGTAAAAATTCCTGATTGATAGTGTTAAAATGATTAATGCCTAACACCACTGTAGAAATTTCAAAAAATCAATTTTTTTTTATTGGCTTAAAATATACTTTGAACCTTTTAGAATATAATACAAAAGGTTTCATTCTGAAAAAAAAATTTCTTTTGAAATTTCGGGACTTATACCTGCCGTTTTCGGCCGCTCCGAAACGGCCGATCGAAACTTTAAATTGATTTTTCTCGAAACGACTTTTTCTCAACGGGCACGCAGCATACCTTAAACAGTTTTTTTCCAATCAATTTGAAATTTTAATCATGATTTTATTATTATATTTCGCAGTGAATCACGTAGGAGATTTTTAATAAATTTATTTAAACAATTTTTATAAACAAAAACGTGCCTTTTTTTATGAAAATTGAAATTTTTTTTTCAATTCGCTGCCAAATTTACAAAAATCAATATTTTCAAAATCCCCTACGTGATTCACTAGCTATTGACATCAAGAATAAGTGGAATTTTTTTTTTTGTTCCAAGTTCAAGTGTGCGACAATTATGCTGCGTGCCGCGGAGCGCTTCCGATGAAAGGAGCCTCGAATTATTGGCTCTAAATCAGCCATTTTGTATTTTTTTTACTTTATATTTTTAGTCAATATAGTATAATGTTAGATCAATAACGTATCAAAATATTTTTTCTTTCCAACTTTCCTTTTCATTCAAAAAAAAAATCCAAAAAAACGCTTTTTTTCGCGATTACAGTGGTGTTAGGCCTTAAAATAATTTTATATTATTTTAAAATGAAGCTCAATGAATATGAAAGGGAAGAATTATTGTGTACTGTATCAAAACTTGAATAACATTCGATTGATTCTCTTCCTAAACGAATTAGTTTAACTCTCTCTTTTACTACTAAATATACAGAAGAGTAGAAATATGTAGCATTAAGACTCTTTAATCTCTATTGGACTTTTACTTTCTTTTACTAAAAGTTCAATTACTGCACGACACTTTAATTTAAATATTTTTAAAATTATGAATAACTGTTTAATCAATGATACTCATGAACAACTGAAAGGATATAAATGAAATGTTTATACAATTGAATAAAGTATTTTCAAATAATTTACCTGTACAACAATCTATTAATCCTTGTTCAAAGATGTTGGAATTAAAAGCTTCTGATCCTTTTTACATAATGCAATTAAAATTTAAACAGCTTATGACTATAAAACAAGGAATCTGATTTCATAATACCGATCTCTGAAGAAAACTGAATAGCTATCGAAATCCAAATTGGCAAAAGAGTGAACATTTAATAATTATTGAACATTTGTATAAAATCTTATGGTGTGGGTGTAAATGGTTCATGCGTATATAAAAATTAATTCTAAATATTTTTTTATGAGAAACATATAATTTATGTTGATTCTAATAAAAAAGCATGCAGATATTAAGGATTAATAAATAATATTTTATAAAAATTTAACAAACAATTTGATGGAAACGTTTATAACAAACAACTTCAGTTTACATTTTTAAAGTATAATATTTACATGTTATTTAGATTAGAAAGGTTTTAATCAAAGAATATCTTTTTTATGAATGGAATGAGCATGCAACATTAAAAATTAATTTAGAAAATTATAAAACATTAAAAACCAACTTAAACTTATTTAAATCATACCACTATCTTTTTATAGTAAAAACTGTTGAAGATAAATTGAGAAATGAAGATAATCAAAGGTAATGTCTACTTTTTTATTCAAATCTTTGCTATCGTAGTCGTCCTAAATAAGCATATTATTAATGCTAAGAACTGTTGAAAAACTGACACCAAAAACAATTTATAATCAAATGTTCTATTTGATTTAGAATCAAATCATTTAATTGTATTATTGTTATTTTTTCGTGTGAAGAAACTATTGTTCGATTTTTTATTTGAGAATAGCACAATAGTCTATTTTAGTCGTAGAAGTACATAACATTTTAATAATTATTAAATTATAAACCAAAAGAGTTAAATAGATCACTCAATATGATTCTAAAATCTCATATAAGTACATGGGTATGGACAATTTCTATTGTTACAATCACACGAGACAGCAATTTATATTAACCTATTTAAATAAATACCTATAGTTTTAATTTGTCTTTTTACAGTTATATTTTAAAAATATTTTTATTTTAACAATTTCAACATAATAATATAATATTTTACAAACAAGTTTAAATTAATTGAACAAATATCTACATAAATCTAAAAAGTGAAAATGAGTAAATAACTTATTAAATAAAGAATATTTCATAAAATTTAAATTAAAAAATGTTTTTGTGATATGTCTTTTTACACTAATATCATTTATATATATATATATATATATATATATATATATATATATATTGTATTTATTTTTTCTTCTATTTAAATTTTGTTGTTAATAATTTATTGGATATTTTCAAAACAAATAGTAACATATTGATTCTCGATCAAAGAATCGGTTAATATTCTTTTTAAAATTTCAATATAACTTCGTAAAATAAACATAATGAAATTGTTTAACTATTTCTTTAATGATTTATTTCTTCATCAATGATTTTTTATAAGATCAATTATATATATATATATATATATATATATATATATATATATATATATATATAATATACTATTATGTATAGTCTAAATAAACTCATTAATTGTTAAAAACTTTCCAACAATCATTAAAAGACTTTGTTTAAAAATACATTTTAAATCATTATTTATTTCTTTAATATACATAATATAAATAAAACATTGTGCACTAAAATTTGTTAAATTTTATTAAAAATATTATTATGATATCTGTCTGCTTTCGATTTTAAAACTAAATCATTAAAAATTGTTGAATATCATCTACATACGTGCATTAATAAAAGCTTACAAATTATTCAGTAATTACATACGTCACGTATAATAATCTTTCTAATTACGCATTATAAAAATGTATTATTTTGTTTTTAACTTTATAATTAAATAAAAATATAATCGTCTCTACACTCTACTTTTTATATTCTTTTATTTGTAAATGAAATAAAACGTGTATATATATATATATATATATATATATTTAAATAAATAAATAATCAGTCTAATAATATAATGAAACAAATAATAATGATTGATTTATGAACTTCTTTGCAAAGTTGTTTCGAAATGACCACTTGAAGGCTGTGTAACATTTAAAGGAATAAGTTTTTCGAGTATTAGCCGTCTAAAATGATTGTCATCATTATGTTCCAGACTCCGTCGTTTTCTTCCTAAAACCATTGGCATTACCATGGCCATTGTCGCTGGTATCATTCCTGCACCGACTGCTGCCCAAACTGCTGAATTGTCGACCGCTTTAGCCGGCTGCTTTTGTGGTTTAACAACATTATGGTTCGGTCTCTTAATCGTATTGTTTTTAAATTTTCTAATATAGTTTTTTCTCGCTTCATCGACCGTTTCGAAAGTAGATTCGACTTCCAAAAGTCCACCGTGAGATTTTGTACTGTTCGCTTTCGTTGCTCCTTTTGCAGGCAGTACAGTTAAATGAACGCTTTTGCGAGATGTTAGAGAGAAAGGAGTAACATCTAAAGAACGTTGTCTGTTTTTAGGATACTGATATCCTTTTGTGGTCGACAACAACACCCATTGTCCATCTCCATTTTCTGGGTATGATTCAGGATGTGTTGAAGAGCTCGTCGATGAATCTTGCGTTGTCGGGTGGCGATAATATCCATTGTGATGTAAACCGTAACCGTTTGGATAAGAAGGAAAATTGTTAGGTTTTCCATCAGTTATGATTTCAGGATCGTCTTTGTCGCAATCTTTATGTCCATACTTGTGTGAATTTGGTTTTGAAGGTTTCTCATACCATGAAGGACTACTTGGTTGATTCCATGATGAAGGTTTACTGTATGATGGTTTATTCCAAGATGGTTTAGTTGTGCTCTCTGTTGTATATTCATGACTATATGAACCGTAGTACGGTTTATTCCAAGATGGTTTAGTTGTACTTTCTGTTGTATATTCATGACCATATGAACCATATGAACCGTATGGTTTGTTCCAATGTGGTTTTGTAGTACTCTCCGTTGTATATTCGTGAGAATAATGATTATAATGTGAAGGTGGTTTCTGAGGTTTAGAATTATAACCATTATTATTATTATTATTATATCCATTGTCCGGTTTTGTAGACCAATGATATCTGTCATTGTCGTACCAATTGGATGGTTTGTTATTACTTTGCCATTTTGAAACTTTGCTTGTAGCCCAAGGTACAGCTTCTAAAGTTACCCATCCATCTTGGTCGTCGTATGGATGATGATGGCGTTTCATTTCAATTTTATCCCAATCGGAACTTTTAGATTTATCATCTGGTTGTATAGGATTTGTTTGAACACCGTTAATGTTTTCATTTCCTTCATTATCGATCCGTTCAGAATGTTTTTTTGAATTCGGTACGAACATTTCAACACTTTCAGGGTTAACATTCTTTTGTGACATTTTTACTTTTTCCGCATATTCATTTAGAAACTTATTTAATTCTTCAGAAGAAAATTGATCTCTTTTATTCGATTCGGCTGTTTCTAAATGATCCCTTTCACATCCGAGTCCATAGCATCTATTCGTAATAGGTTCATTTAAAGTAGTTTTTGTTTGTTCTGTTGTAAATGGACTTTGTGGATCTTTTGGATGAATGTCATCTTTCCAATTCAATATGTCCGGTTTGTATGACCTATGTTCCATAGGTCCTACGAAATAGGACTCGGTTGTTATGTCAGATCGTCGATAATAATCCGATGATTTCCATATAGGATCCGCTTCAACAATTCTAATCGGATTTGATCCAGGCACTTCGAGATCATACGTTTTTGTCGTATATCCCGGTAAGGGATCTTCCACTTGTAATACACGTTTTTCCAAATTTACGGGTGAATTCGTAAGTGTGCTTATAGTTTTCGAATCCACTATTAGTAAAAACTGAATTGAACACAACAGGTATATATTATAGTATTTCGACATATTGTCGGCTTAAAAACAATATTGCACGTGTTATGGTATGCTCGACATCTACATCTAACAACAATTGCATTTAAACTGGACATTTCACGAGTCGACGCCTACTAATATAAGTTTACGCTAGAATAATTGTTGCATGTTATGGACCACTTGCAGCCCCTCCGTGTTTTTAATTGTCATCCGAAGAGTGATGGGGAACTATGAGATCTTCGTCGGACGGTACAAATCTTATAAAATTTCTTCTCTTTTGTTCCAAATAACCTCAATACGACAGACCAAGTCAAACATGGTTAGTAAAGCGAATTGTCGAGTGATTTAGATCGTTTCACGCTCGTTGATTTTTACTAGCCAGTACAAGTGCTTTTTATTAACACAAAAGAAACGTACAAGCTCGTGCACGCTCGTTTCAAAATTCAGTCTTGTATATGTGTATAAACACACACACATACATATATCTCTATTAAAATATATTTTCAATTATATATAGTGTAAATTAATATATATTTTTTATATATAAAATATTTATAAATTATGAAAAAATATATAAATATATTATTCTATTTATATTTACTATAAATACATTAACATTTCTATTTACAGTCAATAATTTTATGAATAATTATTTTTTAATAAATTCAATTTTCATTTTCAATATAAAACAATATGAAAATAAGGATTAAATGATTAAAAATGTAAAATAGTTATAAAATGATATGAAATTATTTTAATGAAAATATAAATGATAAAATTAATAAATAACTTAATTAATATATAAACAAATATATATATATATATATATATATGCAGGTTCTTAAAATTAATAATAAATATTTAAGATGTGATATAAACGAATAATTTTACTTAGATTTCTATAAACTTTTCCTAACGTTAGATATTTATCAAAATCAATTCTTCACAATTGTAGGCAACAATTCAAAAAATTAGTTTTCTTTTAAATGTAAAGTCATTGGATTGGAATAAAATCATAAATTATGAAAAATTATTTAAAATATATAGAAAATATCATGTTTTAAAAATTGCTATTAGGGAAAAATAATACGATTTTAGGAAAAATCTTGTATCATAATATTTTATTATTTTTGATCTTATTATACAACATTTCTTGATTTTACAAGTTAATAATGAGTATTAATTCAAATATAATAGAAATAATTGGTAAATTAATCAATCATTATTTATTTTATTTCAGTTTTCTTCAGACAGATATATTAAGCATCACATTTATTTTTCTAGTTTACGAAATTTATTATTTCATTTCATTATTTTATTTGTGAATATTAGTTAATACATTCTTATTTTAACCTAGAAATTAAAATATAAAATTTGTTTATATCTATATTTAGAATTTACTACTTTTTAATACTAAAAAAATATTGTGATATATTTTCTTTAAGTTGTATATGACTTTCTTACCTTTTAAGGTAATTTAATATGAATTTTAAAAAGGATATATATATATATATATATATATGTATGTATAAATATATGTACAAAAAATTTAAGGTTCATTTCTTTAAACTATTATAAAGGATTCAAGTAGGTGTTGTATTTTAAACAATGTGTTGTGATTTATATATTTAAATAATTTGAACAAAACTTACGAAATGAAGGTAATTTTTAAAATTTTATTATTAAATATAAATTTGTGAATTATGACTGAACAATGAACAATGAACATAACAGTTAATGAAATATTAAAATCATCACAAAGTTACATCTTTACAATCTCGTTTTGTCAATTACAATAATATATTCTGGACCTACGAAACGTTAACCCATTTCTCACGTGATACCGCATTTTAATAATTTGTGAAAAGTGTCTTTTATTGTCACTGTTAATTGTGATTCCGCTTCTTCCCTTAAATGTTGCCCACCTATTTGAAACAAACAACTTTCTTATGGCCGTCACAGTGATTAAAATAAATTATATGTGTTTTTGTTGTCATTGAATGCGTATGTATCGCTTGCTAAGATGCAGCAAAAAAATCTTGCTCTTATTTGTTCACGTGGAAAATATGTGACAAAAAATTAGTAGGTAAATGTTTTCACTTATTAAAGACAACACGAATGTACGTACATTTTAATTCTATTTCTGAATGTTTCTTTATAAATTTATAACATCATTACTAATTTTAAAATTTCACAATAAGAAAATAAAATTAATTTTATACTTTTTACTTATGATTCATTTCTGTATCTACAGTTATCTTTTTTATTAATTTTATTACTCTTTATACATATTCATATATATATATATATATATATATATATATACATATACATACGAGGATCGTTTGATAAGTATGGTACATTTATTTATTGTTGAATTTAATGAATTAATTAAATTAAATTTTTCAATTTAGTTTTTCTTACTTTTTTACCATACTTATCAAACTTATATATATATATATATATATATATATATATATATATATATATATATATATATGTGTGTGTGTGTGTGTGTGTGTATGTATGTGTATATCTATATTAATATATAAATCAATTAAATAAAATTAAAAACTTAATGTGTTCTATATAATTTATATTCTATATTATCTTACATCACCCATATCATAAAACAAAAAAATAACACATTTAATAACATTATTAATATTGTGTTAAAAAGGTTACATTTAATTTTATTGTCAAAATCACAATGAATTCCGATGCAGTAACAGCTATATGTTTTCTTATTTTCCTATTTTCACTTTATATTACATTTTCATATATGTTTTATGTGATTTAAATTTCAATGTGCTCTATTATATTAGAATTTTTTGGGTAAGAGTAATATTATAAAATATATTTCGATATGTTATCTAGATAAATGTACTAACATATGTATATATATATATATAACTTTTAAATGGATGGTTGAATGAATTTATTAAAATTCAAATATTACTATACAATTTACTAATTGATATATAAAAAAAATAATTTTAACATAAATTAACGCGAGGTTAATAACCTAAATTTAATATTGGTGTAATACTGTTACAGAATATAAATAGTTAAAACATCTGATATGTAAACAAAAATAGAAATTGTATGCTTTTCTATATATTTCAATTATTTGAAATAACTATTGTTCATATTTCATTTATAATTTTCAAAGTACGTTATTATTTTAAAAAGCAATGCATAGTAAATATAAAAAGCAACATGTATAATTAAATAAAAAATCGCCAAATAATATTTCAAATATTATTTTTAAATAATTTATACATTACAAAAAATACTTTTAACACAAAGTTTTGAAAAGCTTCTTTATTTTATATATTATAATAAGAGTTTAAAAAAGAGTAACTAATATTTGATATTAAATTTAAAATTTGAGATAACATATTGAAATTTAATAATATACAATATTGCCAAAAAAATAAAAATTATATTACCTTAAAAATAAAACATTCAACCATTTCCTCATATGAAGATAAAGTACGAATTTTTATTTTTCAAAATGCTACAAATTCAAAAATCGTTTATATATTTTACTAAGTATAATAAAAAAATAAAAAATAACGGATATAATTATATATATATAATTTATTTTGTACACAATATTTCTGAATTTCTATTATCTGTAATGCTAATACATTGCCTTTATAAAAATAAGAGTATTTTAAAAAGACCATATAGAATTTAATTCAGGTTTCTTTTTCAGAGTTTAATATAAATAAATACTTATTCTCAATACCACAATATTTTATAAAAATATTTAATAATCATTTATTCCTCACTTTATTTACTGATATGAACTTTGATGGCCATGCCATCATTTTTAAAAATCTTCTGTATAAAATATTCTTTTTTGAAGTCTTTTTACTTTAAATTGTTATCATTTATTTAAAATATGTATTGTAATCTAAAATATTCATAAATATTATAATTCAAATGATATAATAATTTGTTTTCATTATTGAAATGATCATTTAAAATTAGTATGAAAAATCCTAACTTCAACTTTTCTAACTTTAAGGTTTTATATATTACCATTATTTGTTCAAAACTAAATTAGAAATTTCATATTGATTTATTAAACGAAATGTAGTAGTCTGGAAAAATAAGTGGTTGTACAATACTTTTCTAATAATTTGAGAGAGCATATATATACTTATGTGTATATATATATGTATGTATGAATTTTTAATTTTTTATAATTTTTATTTCTATAAATATGATAATGACGTCATATTTTAGTATCATAATTAATATCTAAATCATATCAGCTGTACATAGCATCAACTTTCAATTTGTTGTGCATTGAAAAGTTGATGAATTGTAAGATTTATGAATGTCGGTCATTCTATGCTTCAATGGAAGTTATGGTTCATCGGTATAACACTAGTCTACATATTTGTTGATCAATATTTACTCATATTTATTTTGTTTGTGCATATTTTGAACTAAAAATAATATAAGTGCATTATCAAAGAAAAAATATCTCTTGTATAAAACCGTAGAGACCTGAATATACATATATATATATATATATATATATATATATATATATATATATATATATATATATATATTATACGAGGGTCGTTTGATAAGTATGGTAAATTTATTTATAGTTTAATTTAATTAATTAATTAAGTAAATTAAATTTTTCAATTTAGTTTTTCTTACTTTTTTACCATACTTATCAAACGACTCTCGTATATATATATATATATATATATATATATATATATATATATATATAACATGAATAATTTATTTTATATAAACTTTTTTCAAGTTCAGATATCTATAATATTCTATATTTGGATATAAAAATGAAAACAAATAAAACAATTTAACGCTCTGTCGCCTTTCGCTTGCGTGTTACACTTAAAATGTAGACATTTTTTTAGAAATCCGGTAGAAAACAGCACTTTTATGTTATAAATATATTTCAGACTTTTCTTTCATAGCTTCTATGAATTAACTATACTATGTCGAATTCACTTTTCAGTGCGTAATTTGAATTTAATTGCAATAGTATAATTGGAAGTCATAACAATGCTACATTAACTGAGAAAGTGCCAGTGTTTTTCTTGCATTTTTTTTTATTCATTTTCATTATTCTAACTGGAAATATTACAATTGAAGAATGTGCCTTTAAATGAAAAAGTCGAGAAATTTTTTAATTAAACATATTTTAATCATGATGCGCTCGTAACTACTAGACTCGCTAAGAACATTTATTTTTAAAAATGAATATGAAATATGGAATAAATCTATGTCTTATATATACAATACTCTCAAATATATACTTGATGGTAAAATGTAAGTGTTGTACAAATATAAACATAATAAGAACACATTATTTATATATATATATATATATATAATCAGCTTTTATCAGCCTACATCTAAGTAAAAGCCGCATTGAATGTTACTATCCTCTGATACTTGTTCATTCTCATTACGATGACCAAAAGATGGGTGATAATTTTTCATTCAATCTTTAGGCACATTGCTTTTACTTCGGCTTACCTGTTCTAATTCTCCAGTCAAGGATTGAATAAATTTTCTCGCTGATATAATAATGATAATGATGATGATGATTCTGTATATATATAGTGTGTGTGTGTATGTAGGAATATTTGAACTTTGAAAACATTTTTAGTTTTAAATTTTCATATTGGTATTGCACTACTGATTTGTGTTTGCATGTGTAATGTTAACGCCATTCTGTTGAATTTTACAAGTCATCTGTAGTAAAAATGGAAGGAATTGAAATAATTCTACCTGATAAGGTAGACATATATATTAAATGGATATTTTTATTTAACATAATTTTGATTTGTATAATGCATTTTGTCAGTAACATGATTTTAATACCTATTTAATGAAATTTATTGCAGGATGAAGGTAGCCCAGCAGAACAAAAACCTGCTTTACAAGATATGGATTTAGAAGATTTGTACACGAAATATAAGGTAAATTATATTGTTATTAAATATATGATTAGTTTTATTATGAATTAAATTATGGGTATTTGTCCATTTAATAGTATTTAGAGTGTTTTATGTAAATTGGTTCAGTATTATATATATATATATATATATATATATATATATATATATATATATATATATATATAAAAAAGTTGTATAATAAAAGTTTTCATAAACTTTTAAGTTTTATCATAAAAATCTATTTTTAGAAATTGCAACAACAATTAGAATTTCTTGAAGTTCAAGAAGAGTACATTAAAGATGAACAGCGTAATTTAAAAAAGGAATATTTACACGCTCAAGAAGAAGTGAAACGTATTCAGTCTGTACCTTTGGTTATTGGACAGTTTTTAGAAGCTGTTGATCAGAATACTGGGATTGTAGGTTCAACTACAGGTTCTAATTATTATGTACGAATTCTATCTACAATTGATCGAGAATTATTAAAACCATCAGCAAGTGTTGCTTTACATAAACACAGTAATGCTTTAGTAGATGTTTTACCTCCTGAAGCAGATTCTTCTATCAGTATGTTGCAAGCTGGTTAGTATATAAATAACATTTTACTATTAAGTGCATTGTAAAATGGTGTTTTTTAAATGTGAATCATATATTTTTTTTGTTAATATATTAGATGAAAAACCAGATGTCCAGTATAGTGATATTGGTGGAATGGATATGCAAAAACAAGAAATTCGTGAAGCAGTCGAGTTACCGTTAACGCATTTTGAACTCTATAAACAAATTGGTATCGATCCTCCTCGTGGTGTACTTATGTATGGGCCGCCTGGATGTGGCAAAACAATGTTAGCCAAGGCAGTTGCTCATCATACTACGGGTAAGATAATTTACATTAAAAATTTTAATTTAATAATGGGATGTAAAAATAATTGCCACTATTAATTTCAGCTGCATTTATTCGTGTTGTCGGTTCAGAATTTGTACAGAAATATTTAGGTGAGGGACCACGAATGGTACGAGATGTATTTCGTTTAGCTAAAGAAAATTCTCCTGCAATAATTTTTATTGATGAAATCGATGCTATCGCTACAAAGCGTTTTGATGCTCAGACCGGTGCAGATCGTGAGGTTCAACGTATATTGCTCGAGTTACTTAATCAGATGGATGGTTTTGATCAAACAACAAATGTTAAGGTAACTTACATAGATTATTTAGTATGCTATTTATAAATATTTATTTTTGTTTTGAAAAATATATATTTCTTTTTGTTTTTGAAACATTTGTACTTGTTTAATTATAAAAAAAATATTTTAAATTGAAGAGTAATTATATATTTTTTATATTCAGTTTGTCAAAAATTAGATTAACTACATTATGTAGTTAATTTATTTTGTGTGAATATAAAATTCTATTTTCAAAAATGTTAGTTTTCAAGTTTATTTTTTAATTTTGTGCGCTGAATTTTTAAAGCTATCAAATCAAAATTTTAAAAATGATGTAAGGTGAGTAAAATTAAGTATTTCTTAAATTTTAATAAAAAAAACATTCGTAACATTAAGTCCTAAACATTTTCTAAAACTAAAAAATAATCAAACATAAGATAATAAAAAAGAATTTTTTTAGGTGATTATGGCAACAAATCGTGCTGATACTTTAGATCCAGCTTTATTACGTCCAGGTCGTCTTGACCGTAAAATAGAATTTCCACTACCAGATAGACGTCAGAAACGATTAGTTTTTAGTACAATTACTACAAAGATGAATCTTTCTGAAGAAGTTGATTTAGAAGATTTTGTTGCACGGCCTGATCGTATATCAGGAGCAGATATTAATGCTATTTGTCAAGAAGCAGGCATGCATGCTGTTCGTGAAAATAGATATATTGTTTTACCAAAAGATTTTGAAAAAGGATATAAAAATAACATCAAAAAAGATGAAAGTGAACATGAATTTTATAAATAAGTGCAAAAACTACTCGCTGGAATATCTGATTAAATTTCACTTTATTTTTTATAAAGTTGTAATTTTAATTATGTATTTGATTAATGTTATTTTAAATAAAATATTTAATCTCCAATTAAAATTTGTGTTGATAAATATATTTGATAATCAGTTTTGTAATATTTTCCTTTGTGACATATTTTGTGTAAGTCTACTCGATCAAGTATAATATTTTGTAGTGTATATAAAATTAAATTAATAATAAAAATAAGTTCTAAAGTTGACCTAACTACAGAATAAAACAAAAATAAATATACTATATATATATATATATATGATTTATTTCTTGTATTAAATATATTGCATTATATAATAATCAGGTCCAATATAAAATATATTTCAGGTAATAGGTTATAGGTATACAAAACAAAAGGCACTCTCCTCACCTAACCAGTAATAATTAGTGTAGTTAAATAAACATTCGAAAGAAAATACCATACTGATTTTATTACATATTATTAAAATCAATAAACGTTATACCCTTTTCTGATAACGATCACTTTTCTAAGTAATCAGCAAATACAACTACTTCAAATAATTAACAGTTCTTTATGTAAACATTCAAGCAAAAAGATGTCAATTTATACATATATATGTATATATATATATATATCATTTATTTTTGAAATTGTATTTTTTTATAAGAACATGCACGATAAATGTAGCACACCATAATTAATAGCAGCATTTTGTAACTATTAAAGGAAGACATCAATGTTAAATACTATCTATCGCATACAACATAATTTCAAAAACAGAATATACTAATATGCACTGAATGTTAGATAAAAATCTGTAAATTATTTTATTAGCATAATTAAAACTTACAAATGATTATACTGTATTTTAATATTATAAAATAAGTTTTCTTAGATATGATGTTTAACAGCCAACATTTGGTCATATGCATTTATGTTTGATTTTCATTATTGTTTTCTGTCTTTACACCATCAATAATCTTTTAGGTATAAACGTATAAAGAATTTTTATCACTCCATAATTCTTACAAAAATTGTTAAATAATGCGTCTCATTAAGATTACATTTTAACTTTTTATATATATAAATAAATATATGTATATACATACACACATACATAGATAATACATATGTATATATGTGTATATATTTTTAAGTTTTACATTAAAGGGAACAACTTTCCAATTTCATTGGACAATAAAATTAAAATGCGATTGGAAGAAAATATAATATTAAACTTATAAAAATACATAAATAGAAGTAAAGAATATTTTTCAGTATACATGTGTGTATGTGTTATATATATATATATATATATATATATATATATATATATATATATATATATATATATATATACATATATATAAAATATACACCATACATACATACATTATATGAATAATTTTTTAAAAAACTAGAGAA
The DNA here is from genome assembly GCA_029203775.1 of Neoneuromus ignobilis. Taxonomy (NCBI): domain Eukaryota; kingdom Metazoa; phylum Arthropoda; class Insecta; order Megaloptera; family Corydalidae; genus Neoneuromus; species Neoneuromus ignobilis. The sequence continues at coordinate 10,917,158 of CP092093.1, read as the reverse complement.
AATTCTCCTTATGATGTTTTCTATTTTAACATTTTCAATAAATGAGTTTTAAATAGTGTTTGCTAAATATATATATTTTTTCATATATGTAAGATAGTTGATTAAAAAGTTATTCTATTGTACCAAAGTATTTAAAATAAGATTGTCATTAACTTCCATATTTTCTATACTCAATGAAAGAAATGTTTCATTAGGCCTTTAGATGCGTTTTAAAAAAATATTTTAAACGTATTTGTTAAATGGCCTTATGATTTCATAGCATTTTTGAATTACTTTCATATAATTATCAGTAAAATTGATATTATTAGTGCTTAAAAATGAAATTTGAATTAAACTCTTAAATGAGAATATTGGATAACAAATATTTTTTTTGTTTTCATTGGAATTAAAGGTTTTTAATATAACCTCTTATTATAAATACATAGTTTTGTTATATTGATGTGATCTCTTTTAAAAAATATAGTAAATTTTCTAAGTTCAAGTTAATTATATTAGAATATAGTTTAAATATAAAATGTTTAGAAATAAGAATTTAAGAATAAACATTTTAATTATAAAAAGTAAACACTTCATTTTCAAAAAAGCTCCTGGAGTTCTTTTATTTTGCATTTATTACATTTTTTAAATATCATTTAGCTTTGTCATATTAAAAATTTCAAAAATGAGGACATTTTTTAATATAAATAACTTAAAATATTTATCAATAAACAACAACTGAAACAACTTACAATTAAATCAATCAATACTAATTAACAAGAAATTAAACTGAACACAATATACCTGACTAAATTAGTAACTTTTTTAAAACTGTGTGTAAAACTAGATAGTTCAATTAAAATTCTTATAAGTGAGATGATAAATATTTATTTTAAATTATTTTGTTTTCATTTTATTTCATTGTCTAAATATACAATGTAATTAAATCACAAATATTTTTTTAAAAAACCTTAATTTCTCAAGAAATTAATTTCAATAATAACAAACTATTACAAATAAAATTGTACAAACGTTTCAGTTTATAACAAGACTTTAATAACTAAAACATAACATTTTTCACTAAATTATAACCATATTTGGTATTAGATTTAGTATCAAATAATTTATTTAAAAATATTAACTGATTTCTTTAATTTATTATACATCATTTTTTTTATACATCATTAAGGAGACATGTGAAAAATAAGTGTGTATGTGTTTATGCACCTGTATACATGTGTGTGTGTATGTATATGTATATATATATATATATATATATATATATATATATATATATATATATATATACATATACACACACACACACACATATATACACATGTGTTGCACACATTTATGATGCACATGCATACACTCATAAATACATAGACATATTCATATACATATATAAAATCTGTCGTCATAAAATCACAGCGCCCAAACGGTTCCAAATTAAATACAAAAATATAGAATATCACAATCTGTCTTTCTCACTTTATCATTCTATCAAACATTTTATAAAATATATTGAAACATTAAACACAGATAAATTATTTTGGTGTAATATTTGTAGAAATATATTTTATGTACAGTATTATTATTAACATGTATAGTGTTATAATGTAATTTTCTTAATAAAATATTAATGATTATGTAAATGGTAAAATAATACTTAAACCTAAAACTGTGATATATATATATATATATATATATATATATATATATATATATATATAAAAATAGATCTTATTATATTACTAAAGTACATAATATAAATGTTATTACTATTTAAATGTAACAGTCAAATCAATATTAAAACTATAAATTAATTAGATCCATACACATACCATAAAATGTTAAAAGTGTACTCACATTTTTTATTTTTTATTGATGAAACTGTTCTTAATCCAAATATTAAATCTGAATTATATAAAACACTATACATGTCACTAGCTTAATCTAATAAAATATTTTTTGTTACCTATAAATCTAAAGTAATATAAATTTACAAAAAAATGTATGTGTAGAATATACACATACACACACTATTGTATATACTATAATATTTTTTCTTTTTTAATTCAGAACAAAATATTTGAATTTTTATAATTGCCATATTTATTTAATAATTTTGGCAATATAAGTTTGATTTTATGTTCGAGATTTATTATTTGATGATCATATTTTTATTTGATTTCTTATTTGTGGATTCTAAAAAAATTTGGTCTTATAGATGCATTTATTTATTTTTAAAACAAATATTTTATTTTGTACGCTTCATAAAATACAAAAAATATTTAATCTGATGAATATATTTGTGATGATCTGTAGTGTGTGGATGTGTATATGTGTAAAATTGTATTATGTAAAATGTATGTAGTAATGTATGTTTATATATTATGTGATGTGATTTATGACTGTCACATTATAAATATTTCATAAGAAATTTCTTGGTGTTACTACTTTTTCATATATAAAATTTCATTCATTTTGTGAATTTTATTAATGATTTTTTAATTATATATTATTTAAATTCTTGAGTTAAAACAATACAAACATATATTCTGTTTAATGAAAAAAATATATATTTTCAATATTTAATCATAAACATATTTATATATATATATATATATAATATATGTATGTGTGTGTGTGTGTATGTATAAATATATATATATATATACACACACACATATACATACACACACATATCTATGTGAAAATATCTAATTTTTGTGATTATAAATTATTGTAAAAACAAAAGTTTTGAATGTGACAAGTCTACAATGATTAAGTATTGGATGAGAGATAGTCTGAATTATCGATATAACAAAATAATAAAGTAAATTCATATAAATTTATATCATGACTACAAGATATGAAGCATTGTTAGAGTTTTAAATTATTATTTCTTAAAATAAATATAATATTTACAGTAAATCTGTGTACATAATAGTTTTAATAAAAATAATAATTAATTTGTCAACATACTGACCAACAAAGATAACAATTAATCAAAAATAAAACAATATTTTTACATTAAAATTATATTTCAACAAAAATAAATGCTATTTTTCATAAATGATATATAAAATATTTTTTCTTAAAATTACAATGCCTCAATTTTCAATATTTTTTAATAAGTAAAATAAAAAAAATCTTATTTTATACTGAACAATACTATTAATGGCTGATTTCATTTAATGTTTTCTGATAAATATTTGAAATTTTGATATTTTAAACTACATTTTTTACAATGTTCAAAATACTGAACACACATTACATAACACTTAAAATATAAACTTGCAGTCAATTATTTTGATATAAATTTTTTGAAAAACTAACATAATCAACAAAATTATAAGCGTCAAAATTGTATAGATTCAATAATATACCTATTAAGTATATATAAACTTGTATATTTTTCATCGACTTCTTTCATCTGAATATAAAATGTTAAAAATCATTAAATACCTATAGGTAATAACAATTATATATTGTTACAACACATATGCTGTACGTATAAAATTATTTATAAACAAAATTAAAATTATGTATATGTGTATGTATGTGTGTATATATATATACACACACACATATATTTTCACATAAACATATAATATAAATCTCTATCTAGTATTTGGTATTTAAAAAAATAAACATGCTCGACTTTACAGTGAAGTAAATTTATCATTCATTTTTAAAGCCACTTCAGCTAAAGTGGCTAAATTAAATAATTCAGGCTGAGCTACAGATGTTTTTACAGTTGCAATCATTTGAGGATCTATGTGCGTGATACTTTGTTTCCTAGCTTTTCTCTTTCGTGAACCAATCAATACCTCTACATTGTTATTTGCTTCTTCATTTATATCACCGATGTTATCTCTAGCTGACATTATATCTGTTTGTCGTAAATCTGGTTCTTTTCGTACATTCACTGTTGTTTCTGATACGTGTTTTGAAGTATGTACAATTTTTTTCTTCTTCTTGTTTTCTTTTTTCTTTTGTTGAAATTTATCAAGACTAAGACTTGGTAAAGCTTCTATTTTTGCATTCAGATCAAAATCTTCAGCTCTGAACATTTTTTTAGTAATACTATCATCAGACGCCTCGGACAGTGTTCTTTTCCTAGGTTCTGTTACAAAATTCATTTCACCATTTGATGATCCAGCATCTGATTCAAAAATATCATTGTTGTAATTTTTTGTACGATCTGTTAATTTTTGTATTGTGTCACTGAGACCTATAAACGATATATTTGATTCATTATTAAAAGTATGCTCAGAAGCATCATCTTGTTTGTCTTTATGCTTCATTTTTTTGCTTCCAGTCATGGGGATTGCTGGCATATTATTTTTCCTCACTCTCTTATTAACAATTAACCTACCTTCGATCATAAATTCTGCATAACGTTTTCCTTTACAAGATCTAACGGATTTACGTACATCCATTTTATTAGTGTGTATCGCTCGTCGTTCAATACTATCACATTTTTGTTTAATTAAATTAATATCAGAATCAGAACTTAGTTGCAAAGAAATATTGTGTGATTCTAAATCAGAACACATACTTCTATCCACAACTCTATCGATTAATTCTTGTTGTGTCATATTTTCCGCAATATTTTTTGAATTATAATTCAGAATGTCATCTATGCTATTTGTACTTAGATTTGTATCTTGTTTAGATGTGCAACAGGTATTATTTTCCATTTTTTCTTTATTAAATTTTAAATTAGTAATTTTAGATACCCGTTTCAATTTATTATCTTCAATTGACTGAGTACTTGAATATGCATAATTACGTAAATTAAAAAATGGGTTCTGTTCATTAGAAAAGGATTTATTATCCATATCACGGGGTGAATATAACAACTCTTTTTCATCATCTTTAAAATCACTAGCAGGTAATGTAAATATGCTTCTTGAAACTGAATTTTTTCCTATTTCTAATTTTTTAATATCATTGACAAATCTTTTTTTAGGAGGTTTTGGGATAGCATTAGAATCAACAGAGCCTGGTGGTGTTTGAAGAAAAACTTTTTCAGAAACCGGAGAAGACTCTGATGAGTCCGAACGATAAAACAAAGTAGAATCATAATTTTTAAATCGATTATTAAATTCTAATAATGAGTAATCATTATTATTTGTAGCTGATAAATTATTCTTTGAAGCAGATTCATTTAAAAGATCATTTATTGGTACATGATAATTTGGATTTATTAGTGAATTTAAGTTACCGAGTTGTGTTTCATCAGCTAGCTTACCAGGTGTAAATACTGATGAGCCAGCAGTTGACATCGGTGGTGTTTCTGGAGATGAACATGTACTCGATGGTAAAGGGCTTGTACGAACTGTGTTATTACTAGGTCGGGTACTTAAAGTTCGTAATGGTGGTGCAGGTAATTTATACCATTTGAAATCTGGATTGGCACTGAAGAATGCATCCTTGTACTAAAGAAACAAAGTATAATTTTATTAAATTATTATTAAAATTTGTCTTTTATAAAAATTATAACAAAAAAAATGTGTACATATAAACTTGAGATGAATCAAAATTACACATTTACTGATTTTTCTAAAATAATCAAGTTCAGTTTTCAAAGTTGAGAAATTATTAATAATTTGATAATTCAATATTTTCTTTATTACAATCATAATGAAATGGAAATAACTTACCTGTTTAGCTAGAGCAGTGTAACTTGCTTTTTCATCTTGGTCAAGTCCAGCCCACCATTCTCCCAATATTTTTGTAACAGCCCTATTTTCTAAACTTGGGTATTTTGCACGAACAACTCCACGATGTCTCTTGCAAAATATTAAAAATGCATTCATAGGACGACGAGCATGATGTGCTGGTTCTTGTGTTCCAGTTTCAGATGTACTATCTTCTGATATGACATGTTTACTATTTGTATTATTATTATTCTCCAATTCTTCCTTTCTGTGTTCTCTGTTTATTTCAAATTCATTCTGTGGATTAATGGCAACATAATTAAAGTTATTTTTATTTTCTTCTTCAACAATATTCTTTTTAATTTCATTTATTTTTATATTGTTTGACACATTCATGGAATTATCTTTATTAATTTCACAGTCATGATCTAAAATCATATTACTTTTTATGACTTCTTTAGGATTCATAGATATATTTTCTAATTTTGTACCAATGGACAAAAATTTCACTTGATTTTTCTGTTCAGTATAAGGCTTATCAGTGATATGTTTTACTTCAGTATTGCTAGAGTCATTTGAAACTTTTTCTTCACAAACATCATGCGAATAATTATAAACTCTATCATTAGAATATAATACAGATTTCTGTGTATCATCATCTATTTCATTAATTTTAGAATTATTTTTCATATTTTTACTTTTGTGTAAACAGTCTATGGAGTGTTGAGAATCTTTTTGCTCTTTATAAAAAGAAGTATGTAAAGAAGCAAATGGGGTTGTTTCTAGGTCTGTCATTTTATTATTTGTTACAGTTGACACCTGAAATGTAATTTATATTACATACATACAATAAATATGTGAATGTACATATACATACATACATACATATACATACATATATATATATATATATGTATGTATATGTATGTATGTATGTATATGTATATATATATATATATATATATTGCAAAAAGGAATTAGGCACAAGGAGAACATTTTCATACAAACTTAATTATTTTTAATACTATCTTTAATTACTAAGAAAATAAAATGTTTAGAAAAATTCTTTATATATATATATATATATATATATATATATATATATATATATATATATATATATATATATATATATATAAACAAATTGCATACTAACTATACTCACAAACAAATTGCATACTGTATTCATAGTATGTTAACAATAATAACATTCAAATTGGGGGGGGATCATCTACAGTAAAGATTATATGGTTTTTTAAATTTTTCTTAGAATGCGAAAAATTAAAATAATAAGAATTAGAAAAAAATAATAAGAAGACACATGACGAGCATCGGGGTATGTCATACACCCCTAAGTACGTCAATGATCATTAAATATTGTTCAAACGGTAATTTAATGTTTTTTTTTTAATTACGGATTTTATAACTATAATTTTCATCTTATACATTCATTATTGTTCCATTACAATTATCAGATATTAAAAAACATACATTAACAAATACTACCATACTATTAAACTAACTTGATAAGTATATTCTTAAAATTACATTAAATATATACCTACGAATTTATTAAATGTTAATGTACCATGTTGATCCATGGAAGTATATTACATAAAACTACCCTTTAATTAGTTTTATTTGAATAAATATTAATATGGTATTAATATTACTTAATTGTAATGAACCATAGTGTAACTATATGATTACAGATAAGTAAACGCGAATAAAATTACTCTTGTAGTTTTCTGTAATAGATGTACTTCCAGAATTTTTATAAACAATGAGTCATTTTTAAAAAATAGTACACACCAATGTATAATTTAATAATAACGTGGTCGTTGCATTTTATTATCTTTATTGAATGAGTAATACTACTTCATCAACTAATAATAACTTTGTTGCTATCAAGAATCGAACTATTTTATTTTTGAATAGTCGATGTTTTCTCAAAAATAGAATTTACTGAATAATTGATCGAGTTAAGTACATTCTAATATCATTTCAGTGAAATATTTATAATATAAAATAATTCATTTTATGTATAAAAATCATAATTAGTAAATTTCTACTTTTAAGGTTTCATCGGTTCATGTAATCAATGAGAATCTCTTTGATCACCGATTTGCCCACTGACCGACGGCCTTGAACGACTTTAAAAAAGCAAAGCACGGCAAAGGCTGTCGCCTTCCCATATGTGTCGTACTGCAAAAAGTTATGTTGAATAAATTTGTACATAAAAACTATCCGAGGAAAAACCGAACATATCACGAATTCAAACGATCATTGTGTAAACACGTACGAGTGCACCAAACAATGAACCATGTAGATATAAATTAATTCTCTAATTAACATTAATTATGAATACATACATCTTCACTGATTTGCTACAATGATATTACTATATTGTTAATATAATATTGTTCAATGCCATAACCATACGAATGAACATTTCAAATAATTTCAAATAGTATAAACTATGTGAGAATATTCAACAAATCAACATTGCGAAATACTTCGGCCTACTTCTAACTTTCTCACTTCAATAGCGTATCCATTTTTTCATTTCAAGCAGATGTCAAATGATTCGACACGATGGAATTTATTATTAAATGAAAAATAAGAAAAATTTAAAATATCTCATTCATCATTTTTCACTAATGGCAATATTTCATGTGTACCGAGGTCGTCTTTACAGTAAATATCACTCAAGGGCATTGGAACATTTTCATTGTCAAACTTCAACTTCACTTGTTACTTTTTCAATTAAATTCTAAACGATTACACACGTACAATTTATAATTTTGTGTAACAATATATATTCTTGAATAAAGAATTTATATACCGTTCAAACAAGTTCTTAAAATGTAATTAAAAATGAAATAAATAACTTACATTATCTCCACTCTCCATTCCGACTATACACCGTCATGACGTCATAACAGCGAAAATTCCATAAAATGACATAAATCAATGTTGATTGGCACTCGTACGTCTCGATTTAAAGTTTTTAATTATATTTCACACAATTTTATACGGTTGTTCATTCAAAACACTGAATGTTTAATAAAAGTTACTTTACAAAGCTTCACTGACAAGATGTCTCTGTTTTGTCTGTCAGCTGATAGCCGGGTGTCAGTAGAGTTTGTGATGCGCACGCTCATTCTATACGGGTTGTTTATTGGTATATGGCAAGTTATTTTGCAAATATCCCTTCTTGTTTTGATAATTGTGTACTTGGGTATGTATACACATACATTGTTTGTGTTGATGCACATGTATGTGTGTGTATGTGTGCATATATGGATATATATATATATATATATATATATATATATATATATATATATATATACATATACATACACACATACATATGTACAATTTATGACTATTTTTTAACACTTCTATAATTGCATTATATATAAACATATTTCAATAAATATTTATAGTTTCCTATAATGGTAATTGAAAAGAGACTATATATAATCTTATTCTTGTCATTCTATTTTTACTATAAAGTAATAAATTACTATTTTAAACTATATTACTACCAACATATATAAAAAAATTAATTAATTTGAAATGACCTTCACGTAGATACAATAATTCAACAGAGGATAGAAGAAAAGAAATCCCAAGTTAAATGTGTCACGTGACTAAAATGTTTTATTTTCATGAAATACAAAAACCTGTATCGTATATTTTAACAATAACAAAGGTATTACAATTAGAAAGATATCGCAATTATTTTATTTTTTTAAAAAAATGAAATGGTCTTAACTAATAAACATTTTTATTTAATTAGCTTTATGAAAAATATTTTTGGCAGTGTATTACTCCTTTGTAATTCGATTACTATTTTTAAGATATTTAATCAGAGTGCTTAAAATTGTTTACATCATTAATGTTCATCAATTTTATAAAAAAATATTGACTAAAATTAAATTACTAGATAAAACTTGCTATTATTATAAGTTTCATAATTTTTAATAAATAATTAATTCATGAAGTTTTATGCATATATGAAATCAGTGAATTTGTGTGCATGAATAGCATAAATATATATATAGTAAAATTTACACTTATACAAAATTAACTTTTATTGAATATGAAAATTTAGTCATTAATATCAATTTTACTATTATCCATTTAAAATTAAAGTTTTATAATTTTTCAATAACTAAATATTGAAATATATGCTAGGCATATATAATCAAATACTGTAAGGTTTTTTATACACATAAAAATGCCATTGTTTGCATCAAAAATATTAAAAATTCCATTGTAAAACTTTTGAAATTGATGAAATAGGCTTACTTTACAAAAAGAAATACACTACAAATTTATATTTTTTAAGTTTATATTATTTTAAACTAAAATCTATTTGTTTTTGAAAAAAATATTTTTGATATATGTTAATTGTTGGTTATAAAATATTACATTTTTCTTTCATATCTATGCAATGTACACAAATATGTGCATGTATAATAAAAAAGTGTTTACAGTTATTTATAAAATACTTTAAGAAACACTACAATATATTCTATTCAAAATGTAATTGATCTTTGACAATAACATGATATTCATTAAATTTAGATGTGTACTTTATGACCGTGCATAACAATGTAATGTACAACTTCGATTGATTAAATGATATTTTATTTTTTTAATAATTAAAACTATATATATGAGGGATAGGTTTTAATTTTGAAATATATAATACACAAAAAAATCAGAAAAAATAATATTGTACAATTCGTTATTACTCAATTTAAAAATATTTTATGTTTTTGAATAAAAAAAAACAAATCTAGATCTTAATAAACTAGTCATACAGATGTATCATTATTCTTTTCAACCAGGGAAATGTATAAAAGAATTCCTAAATTCAATTATTGTACAAGACTCAAATATGAAAATAGTATTCTTAAAACTACCAACAGGACAATTTTACAACACCATATTTAAAATATGTAGCAACCCTAAAGATGAAACTCTGCACAGCAATTTTTTATGAAATTATTTCTTCTCCAAAAGCATTTTATCAATTACAAATATTTCAATTTGGAGCATGATGCAAGATATGTTCCTCAAGTCCATCACTTTCAGTTACAAGTGCTCTTTCAAGAATTACACGGCCTTCTTTATAACGCTGATTTTCTTCAGTTGCAAATTCATACATCCAGCCAAGTTTAGCATCACAAGCTTTACAAGCTACATCACGGACCTAAATAAATTGAAAAAAGTATTATGAAATTAAATTTAAGTAAATATTTTATCATAATTTCTATAAAATATTTATTAAGTACTAATTCAGTATGTTGAAAAAAAAACTATTTATTTCAATATATACTCATACACGCGTGTGTATGTGTTTATATTGAAATAATATATAAATTTAAAATTACATACCATATGTCTTCCTGTAAGCATGATACGATCTTGTACATCGCTATAAGTTAAATTAACCACTCGATTAAACAGAAACGCTCGACCTGTGGCTCCTGTAAATCGAGTACTTATTAACTCTGATCTATTTGTTAAATTTGCATCACAGCTTGCACACGAAAAAAGTCGAGCACCACCCATATGCTCAAGAAAAACTCGACCCATTCTATACTTGTTTTACTGGAAAAATAATTTTACCACATATATTTAGTTTGTTTAATTGATTAAAATAAATATTTGCAAAAATGTATGCATATATTGTCTCTTATAGAAATTTAATTATCAATGCATTTCGTGTAATTATTTTTAGATTATAATAAAAATAACTATCTAAAGAGAAAAAATGCAAATACATATTAAATAAATTAAATTTAAACTAACTTAATATCTAAGTATTTGATATAATTACAAGCAAGGTTAATTACACCTAAATAAAATAATTAAATAATGAAAACTTGAAAATAAAATTACACTAACTATATACATTCATGACATCAAATATAAAACTGAACTTCATTAAGTCAAATTATATTATTATTCTCAAATCACTTACTTTTGTTCAGTTGGTTACACTTTTAAATAATTTACAAAATAAAATAAGACTAATTCAAAAAACTGTTCATAAGTAATGATATTCAATTGTGATTTTTTAATGCAAAATATACAATAATAAGGTTAATCTCAATTTACTTATTTATAAAAAGTGCAAGTCATTTCAATAGTACTCACATTTGCAACAATATAGATGATAACTTAATAAACAAATTTAAAAATCGTACTCAATAAAAAATGTCGTTTCTAGAATGTAAACACACTTGATGAATGTTTACACTATATAGCATGAATTAAGTAGTTTATTTCGATTCCAATAAGAATATTACCTTTAACGGTTATATGGGTACAATGATGAAGTTCAATTATCTTAAACTAATAAATATGCTCAAATTTGATGAACATTAATAAATAAACAATCAAATAGCTTTGATGTGTGTAGCAATCAAATGAAAACAAAGGAATGACGTTATGATCACAAAACAGCTGGTATTTTGACAACTCCCTTATAAAGAACGTGTTTACGTACCTAAAATTGTGTCGACAGATGGCATTCAGTGACTGGTTTGTAAATTTTATGTTTACGGTAATCTCGGATTATTGAATGGGTGTGTACTATATAAATTTAGTCCAGTATTCTATAAAATTTGACAGACACCGCATTAATTATGTGGTAGTTGGATACACCAAAGTGTTTTAATTTCAAGTAAGTTAATGGTATTTATGTAATGTATTTTTGTTAATAAGTTTACTTGTATTTTCTGTTTCTGACGGCCATTAAGACACCCCACATTGACATTTATGGTAAAATAAACTTGCAGCAAATAATAGTAATTGAATATTTTTTGTGATTTTTAAAATAATTATTACTAATATATTTTTAATATAAAATACTTAAAGCACAGTCAAATAGTTATTTATTTCGTTGCTTTCGTTAGTCTTAAAAATGCCGAATGTTATAATTGCTTATTATTTTATTATCGATTATTTGTTAAACTCTATAAATGTATTTTACTTACATGTTTAAACGTGTATTTTTTATAAATGAGTACATATGAAATTTAATAATTAACATGATATTAATTTTTAAATATTGTTTATAACATTTTGTAAATACACTTTTTGATTTTATATAAACATTTTCATTGTAAGTTATAATTTAGTTAAATATGTATAATAAATCAGAATATCGTGTATTGTATAATTATATTCACATAAATTCATTTATATATATATATATATATATATATATATATATATATTTATATATATATATATATACACGAGGGTCATTTGATAAGTATGGTAAAAAAGTAAGAAAAACTAAATTGAAAAATTTAATTAAATTAAACAATAAATAAATTTACTATACTAATCAAACGGCCGTCGTATATATGTATATGTATATATATATATATATATATATATATATATATATATATATATATATATATGTATATATATATATATATATACACATTATATACATATACTTTATTAAAGTTGAATAATGTACTTAACAAATGTTCATATTTTATATTTTGTAGTCTATTCTTAAATAATGATTAAATCATTTTAATTGTTTTATTGGTAGTAAATTATTTCAAAGTTTTTTTGATAATATTTTTTCTGTATATCAATAAGTGTTTTTGTAATGAATGATTGTAAATAATTTAGAATGTAACTTTTTTTTGTAGGTAAAGAAATCATTTCATTATTAACATAATGGAATTTTTACCGATGCGAGATTTTTCTGAATTTTGTGAACAGTTAAGTGATATTCGTAATAAATTTCAAAAATGGGATAGTTGTGAGCGAACTGTAGCTTTGTATTATCTGATGGGTGGACTTCCTTTTGCAAATGCACGTTTTCTTCAACACACTCTCGAGCATTGTATAAATGCAGTAATAAATCCGGAACTTACGGTATTAGAACGTAATGCAAACGATCCGAATTTTATAATGGGCTTACAGTGGGAACGCCCGAATGTGGCTTTAGCGCGTTTACTTGCTCATTTGCCGTTACTGAGATCCGGTAACAGAGATGCAGCCGATAGATATTTAATAGCGATTAGACGTGTATTGCACGAGCTGATGTCTTTACCTCATATACGAGCGTACAACGAATGTGTTGAATTGATGTCTTATGTTTTTGTTCATCCTGCTTTCGATAAAGATGATAAAAAATCATTTAAAATACTTTTAAAACAGATCGTTAACAAAGTGTGTCCATCAAATATAGATAGTTTTGCTCATTCTCCTGTAAATGAACAATCTAGCGATGAATCGGTTAGTCCAAAAGTAGATGTATCTGCTGATAGATTGACAAGAAGATCAAATAGTCTAACGCCAGCACAAAGTGATTCTCATGAAAGTTTAGGATATAGTAGTGGAGTATGGTCATCGCAAGAAAATCTCTCTGTAGCTCAAAAACCAAGAAGTTATTCTTTGTCATGTGATTCTACAATACCTCCTCTTTCTTTAACTTCTAGTAGTTCTGATACTAGACTTCATGATATGCAACAAACTCAAACTATATCTAAAGGAATTATATTTTGGTTAAAATCTCTAAGGTTGCATAAATATAGTTGGGTATTTGCAAATTTAAGTTATGAACAAATGTTAGGTTTGACTGATGAACAGCTGCAAGCAGCTGGAATTACAAAAGGTGCAAGACATAAATTATTGATTAACATATCAAAATTAAAAGAAAGATCAGGAATGTTGTCTACATTGGAAACTGATGTGATGAATGGAGGTGATTTATCAGTTGCTTTAAGAAAACTTAAGACTGTTTTACAGAGTCCATTACAGACAAATGGAAATGAAGATTTGCCATCACAGTTTGTAAAAGTAATGGGAAAAGGTACTTTAATTTATTATTTATTTCATTAATCAGTCTTCCATAATTATTGATTATTAAAACAATATATATATATATATATAAATGTACATTACACATACACATAAGTATAATAAGTGATATAATTAAACTTACATGGAACTTTTTGTTTATAATTTTTTTTTTTAATAGTTTGTACCCAATTGCTAATGATTAGACATCCACCTGATGACTGTCTCGCCCAATTTGTTTGGTTATGTGATCGAGCTGAAGCACTGGAAGCTTTTGGATCTGAACAACGGCGAAGATTATCAATGTGGCGTAGTCAATTATCTCGAGCTGGTTTACATGCTCCATCTTCTAATCGATCTTATGTTAATCCTCATAATAGGTTTGTATTTATAATCGAATTTTTTTTTATAACGGAAATGTAAATTTTAATGTCTTGAAAATACTAATAAAATTGAATAAATGTACCTGTATGTTTTCTTCAATCGAAACTTTATTGCAGGCACCACAATATCAAATCAGGCAGTTATACTTCAAATAAATACCACAGTAATGTTACAAGTCAATCACAACAAAACTGTAATACCTATAACCACAAGAGTTCATCATATCCAAATATGCATTCAAAACAGTGTGGGAATATATCAACTAATAATTCAGCACCACGTACATCTCTAAACAATCTTTGTGCTGGTCCTGGAGTTTCTACATCAACACCTTCACAAATTATATCTGTTTCAAGTTCTCATTCATCCTCTTCACTAAAAAACACTGCCATTCCTACAGTGCCTCTTCCTCAACCATCGATAGCTCAGGTGAGATTTAGTCCAGATGTTAAAAAAGACCTTCCACTTATTGTCAAAGAACAATCCTTATTAGGAAAAACATCCACAACAAAAAATGTTGATATTGAAAGTAGCCTTGAGAATCTTTGTCTACAAATGATGGAACATGCATTAGGACCTTAAATTTAATTTAATTTTGATTAAAAAATATATTTAAGTTTTGAATGCCTACTGCCAAGAGTAATATTACTTTTATTTAATGACGAACTATTGTTATAGTAATTCATTACTTTTTTCTATAAACTGGCCTTGTAGTTTTAACATTGTCAAGGAAAAATTGAATGGCATTTTAAGGATGTTATCATTTTTCTTTAATTTTTAAAGTATGTTTGTTATTGTATGACTGGTGTGGATAGATTATTTTTGTGTCCATTCAAATATAAAATAATTAGTTCAATGTTACATTTTGAATTATAAAACTTTAATTTTATGAGCGTCTTGCATATATTGAAAAGTGTAAGACTGATTTATTTTTAATATTAAATTGAACTTGTATTTTTTTATACTGGAATACATTATTAACTATTTGCATAAAATACAAAATGTCAATTATAATTTATATCAAAATAGTATATACTCTTATAATTAATTTCCTTATTTGACATGATTATATATTTTTTCAAGAAACACTCTTTAAAATTGAACTAATTATTTTAAATACGCTATAGTAGACTTATAAATTTCATTATATATACATATATATTATGACAATCAATGTTAGATGTTTTTATTTATCAAATTTGTAATATTTATTGAATTTCAGTCACTTTGAGAGTGATTTATGTGCAAATATTTTACAATAATTTTTGGTAGCTACTTTATGTTTATAAATATTAAAAAAAGTATATAAAGAAAGAACATCTCAACATTGTTCTTTTGTTTGTTGATATTCTTTTTGAGTTTTATTAATGTTTTGTCTAGAAACCAATATGATGATAAATTTGAAAGCTATTAGTAATTTTAAAAACAAATTATGGTATCATCAACTCAGAATAAATACAATTATTTTGAATGTAACATACTAATATGTGACATAGCCCCTCTGGTAGATGGCTTTTATATTTGAGTTGAAATTTTTATTTTAAGTAAATGGTAAAATATTTCATTGGAAACTCAATACCATTGAAATATTTTAGAGTAGATTTATTGACTGCTAATATAATCAAGAAACATTGTTTCTGGATTAATATTAACGCACTGTTTTAAGACTGTTTTTCTGCATTATAATTATAGTCATAATGTTTTATATCATTATTATGAAATATTAAAGTTTATTTTACTAGCACATTTAGAAAGAAACTCTTTTGTGTTAGACTAATAATTAAGTTGATAATTTTTATACAATCATAAATATGCGGGGTTCGTATTTTTAATAATTTTTCTGTATGTGCTCGAATGTATTTGTAAAAATAGTGTAGGTGTTTTATTTTGTGTAAATTTAAGGAATATGACATTTTCTAAGAAATTCTATAACCAAATGTGTTCTGCTTGGTAACAATGTTTGGAGCATATTTTTATGTCGCCACCCTCCTAGTCTGAAATAGTTTTGTTAACTTTATTTTCATGGTATTTTTCTGTATATATTTAAGTTCACAATTTTTTACAAAAAATCTTTGTTTTTTAAATATTCAAAATTTATTAATACATTGTTGTTGTTCACAGTGTTAAACTCGGTTCATGTCTGTGTTTAATAATTTATATCATACAATGCAATTGATTTTGCTTATATGTACCATGTCTGTTTTTATTAATTGACAAACATTCACACTAACATAACAATTGATATGATTGACATTAATCTTTCATTTATAAGATTTAAATAGAAACTATGAATAATTTGTTTAAATTTTTCATCCAAATGCTGCTTTATTAGGTGTCTGTCAGCCATTTTAATTACAATTAAATTTTTCTTTCAAGTAAATCACTTGTCATTTCATAAATAACTTAAACTGTGTATTTTATTTTCATGTATATATGCATTACTTGAAAAAAGTATTTAAGAAAACAGTCAGACACAATATTCAATAAATTAAGTAAAATGTTTTTATAATGTTCTTAAAATTATATATGCACATTTCGTGAATGTAAGAAGTGCAGCAACAGTATTTTTCTTTATCAGTTAAAAATTCTATAGTTTTAAAAAACAATTTTTTTAATATACTAATTTTTTTAAAAAAAATAAATTTGTTCTTATAAGAGATCATAATATAACAAGAATTTATATATCAATTTAGGGCACTAATAAATAATAGTAATTTCATTTGATATTCACATTACAAAAAAAAAAAAAAAAATGTGACAGTATAGGCTGAAATAATTCTGTTCATGCCTATTTATTGCGGTTGAAATAATTGAAAATAAGTTTATTCAAAATTCAGTAATTTTTCAATATCTGAAGAATAAAATTTTAAACTTTAACTTTTTAATTACAATACAGTATATAATTTCTTTATGATGAAGAAAATAATTTATGAAATTCCCACTTTATTTGTACTTAAAACTAAAATAAAAATTTCAATGTAATTTATATATGTTTGTGTTGTATGTATATATGCATATGCATACATAAATACATACATGCATACATACATACATACATATATATATATATATATATATATATATATATATATATATATATATATATATATATATATATATATATATATATAATATGTGTGTGTGTGTACGAATGCACACTTTTTATTTTATAATTTATTACAAAATTTAAGAAAAAGCTATTAATACAGTTCTAAATATCTATTTTATAAACTTCAATCTATATTTCAGTGCAAATTAACATTTATATAAATTAGAAATATTGAAATTAGTTGTATGTGTTTGTAATAAGTAAAAAAAGTAGTGTAAGGCTTATTTGTTTGCTGTTACTTAGAAACGTCAATTTATTAGACTGCACTTAAGAACATTGAATCTTTGAAAATATTAGTCATTATTTTGTTTCTTTCTTTGAATCTTTTTCTCATAAACAAAATAAAGTGTGATTGTTGTTCAAGTTTGATTATAGAAGCGTACTTGTTCTAAATAAAATATTATATTTTATTATTATCAAAAACTGTGTATTGGTATTTAAAATACGAATAATGTAAAGTACTTGATGGTTTTCTAGAAAATTATTAATGACTCGAATTTTACATTACGTAAGAATTGTTTGAAAATAATACCGATATTTTATTTCTAGGTAATTTTTATATTATAAATAATTTATGTATTCTGTAAGTCTTATGTAAGATTTTAGATTTTTGTAATAATTAGATGAAATATGATATATTTGATATTAAAAATTGACTGATACTTGATAAAAATTAATGGAAATAAAGAATATTTGTCGACAAATGGTAATGTGTTGAAGAAATAATTAATTTAATGAAGATTGTCATCTTGTTATTGTAATTTATATAAATTTCATTCATATTAATCAGTACAAAATACATCGAATAATGTAGAACGAATGAGAAAACCATCAAGTTATGATGTGTAGAATGTAAGGTCTGTGTGTGATGTTTGTTTGTTCTTTTTTATATATATAAAATGTTTAAACTAGTATTGTGATTTGTCCATAAGTGTGATACAAAGCAGCTTCGGCTGGCTACCACTGCAACAGAAGACTGATCAGTAGTACACAGATAATGCTATAAACATAGTTGTTCGTAATTAATCATTTGCACGTCTGTAGACTATAGTCTTTTAATCATGCATTCAACGTTGCGGCCATCGGTTAGTGTTTAATTTTATACATGTATTGTTAATAAATTTTTATTATAAATTAATGAACAGAAATTTTAACTTCAATATTAGTAATTTTCAGATGAAATGTAAATCTGAATTTGTTAATTATGTGAATTATACATAATTTTTCTACATGTATGTGTGTTTTATTACATACATATACACATCATACATTTATGCATAAGTGTGTGTATATAATTTTTTGTTAAAATAGTTAAAAATACAATAAAGAAAACTTATCATATTACACACATACATGTTTCTTTCCGTATGTTATAGATATTTACATTGCAGTAAACATCTAGTCTGAATAGTTTGGAAATTTTTTAGATGTAATTGAAAATTGTATGAAAATTATACGTAACAAATTAAATTTCTGTATCTCAATAGGAAATATTTTTTGATGTGAACTGAAACTATAATAGCATGTACACTTTAACATTCTAAGCATTGTAATTTATCAAAGACAGTGACTTATCAGCCACATATGACTGACATAGTGCTTAAAGTGTTAATAAACAGATTAATTACAGGAATACCTCGCATAGTACTGCTCCGATTAGAACGGTTTCACTATAGTACGGTTTGAAATTTAAAAAAAAAGAAATTATGTGCATGTGCACATTATACTCATCGCATGCGAAGTTCTAGTTTTGTGGTCTTTTTCTATTAGTTTTCGATTCGTAACTTTAGAGTAAAGTCGATTTTTTGATAATTAAATTTTAATTGAAAATGTATTTAAAATGAATGTATAAACCCCTGATTTTGTTATGTTGATACATACAAACATTTAAATATATTACCTTCGTTTTATTTACTGAAAAACTGGGAAAAAATTATTTGGAACCAATTAACGTTTTTTGTATTTAGTTAATGTTTCGATTAGTCCGGTTTCAAGTAGTGCGGCAAATCAGTGGAATCGATTAGCCGTACTATGCGAGGTATGCCTGTATAATGAATTTTAAATGTTTCACAAAATATTTTAAATCTTTGTACATAATGTTATTTTCGTTATTTGTTTTTTATAACAGATTTGAAAATTTAATGTTATTTATAATATGCCATTGGCCGTATATACATATATATTTATATTTGTTGAATGTAATGCATTTGTCTATTAGAGTGTAAGATTTTTTGTGGAAGCAGGATCTAAATGATTCAAGCATTTTTGTAACTTGTACTAACAAATATATATATTTGATCTTGGTTATGCATTCTTTTTTATTATATTTCATAAGTGTAAATACTACAGTAGACCTGTTTATTAACATTTTGTAGAAATGTGACAATTTTTTAGTAAATTGCGATATCTAATTTATCGTAGTATAAACAATAGTGAAATACTTCATATCATATTATACACTTTATTAATTTTTAACAAGCGTTTTTATTTCTTTTATTAATTTTAATTCATTTTCCTCCAATATTTTTAAAAATTACATTTTTTTATTACAATAGTTTTTTAAGGAAATTTATTACATGCTACTGTTTGGAACAGTATTAATATTTTATCTCTCTGTGCCACTATAGTTTTAAAAATTTAACAATTCTATTATCATAGTCCACATTTCGTAATTATTCTCTCATTAAATTAAATAATCGTACATCAGAACAAAAATTACCTTATTTTATATTTACTACTTAAGTGTGACTGGATTTTACTGACTTATAAAAGAACCATTAAACACTGTTATAAAACAATTATACTGTTATAAGCGCACAGCTTATTAATTTAAATTCATACTAATATTCAAGAATATGCGATAAATAAAGGAAATTTGCAAATGGTAAGTTATTGTTTATAATTCGTTATAACAACACGAATAATAATAAAATGTTTATTCGTGTAATTATGAAAAGCAAAGAATGTAATTATATTTATATTATAAAAATAATTGGTTATTTCTAAAATTTATCATGTAATTTAAACTTGTAACTTATTGCCATTAATTAAAAGACTTGTCTGAATATTCATCTACATATGTAATAATTTAAATTATTTGCAAATAAAATATAAATACACTATCCTTATATGTATGTCATTTATTATATGATGTAATTTGCATAGAAATATATTAACTTCAATGGAAAGGATAATCGAAATTAAATGCATTCACTATTGAGACGGACTTGATTCCATCCTGTTCGCATGTAAAACATCATTTATGAAATATCTATATTGTTTCACACATCTAAAAATTAAATGTAATCGAGTGTTTTTCTTGGAATCGGCCGCCCGTGTGCATTGTACATATGGAAGAGGCGGGCCTGTGTACGTTTATCCCCGTACGTTTATCATTTTAAATATAAAAAGTGATTGTATTATTGTTCAAAATACGTAATTTATTATTTAAAGGGTTTTCAGTTTCATATAAACGCTAGTTTATGGATATATGTGTTTAATGGACACTCCCTTCCCCTGATTAAGTCATTAAATTAAATTTTATAGTATAAAAATTTTATATTATAAAACAAGTTATTTTTTTTTCAAAAAATATTAGCTAAATATATATATATTTATATATATATATATATATATATATATATATATATATATATATATATAATGTGAAATGAATAAATACGTTCCGGAATTTCTTGTAATCATTATACATTTAACTAAAATAAATTCAAGTTCATAAATTACAAATTAAATTTCACTCATTTCACCTCTCTCGTATATGTATATATATATATATATATATATATATATATATATATATATATATATATATATATATATATATATATATATAAATGTCGAACTACTTCAGTGAAAGTTCTTTTACATTTTATTTATACACTCGTATACCATCTGCTACAGTATAATTACTTCCTCTTTTGAATTTATTTATGTATGTATACAGCAGGAAAAAAATATTTGTATTTTGTATGAAAACATTTTTTTTTTAATTTAATACTATCAAATTAAAATAATAATTAATAACAATGTATTCGATAACTAAATTATTTTAATAGAGCTTTGAGTTGAAATACAGTTTATTATAAAATTAATTAGTGAAGAAAATGAATTATTCAAATAATATTGAAAATATTGGTGAAAAGTATACTTATATTATTAATAAGTAGAAAAAAATATCCTATCTAAGTTGTTTATACTTCACTCAACTGGTTTATATCAGTATTGTTGGTAACAGATAGTAATTCATTTATGTTAAAGTGAATTAGTCATAGAGTTAACATTCATAATTAATTCAAAAATCGTAAAATCCAAATCATTCTATTAAAATTATTTTAGGATTCTATCAGATTCAACATTTACTTAACATTGTTATTATTAAGTAAAATTATTTAAAAATACTGTTTGGTAATAATATGAAAAATTAAGATTATACGTAAATTCATTTATTTAAATAAATTTTTATAAATATTTAAAAAGTGATTTTTTTAAAATTCCCGTACTTTATAAAAACAGAAAATAATAAACATACAATAACTGACTTTTTTATTTGTTATCATAGATTGTATGCTATTTTTATCAATTTATTTTAATATTTAGTAAAATTATCATAAATAGCAAATAATATATCTTTATTAACTAATTTTAAAATGGTTTGAAAAAAATCCATGCACGTGATTTTAATATTAATTCCCAAATTAATTTATGATAAGTTAATTAATGTGTTAATTATATATTAAAGATAAATTTAACTTATATTTTTTTAGTATTGTGATAAAGAACGGATTTACTTTTTCTCTCTCTCTCTCTCTCTTACACACACACACACACACACAATAGACAGTCATACACTATATATATAATTATATATATTTATTTATATATATATATATATATATATATATATATATATATATATATATATATATATATATGTATATATTCACATTGAGCCTTTGATGATCCATTATTGGATGAATATCTTTTTTGATTTTTTCTATGTTTATATAAGAATGTAAAAAGTATTTGTGAGTATATAAAATTATAATCATAAAAAAATGCAAATATCGATTTTTAATTGTAAATTTATTTAATTAAAAATAATCAATAAACATATAAACATAATGAAAAACAACAGTCAATCGTGGGGCAAATTCACAATACTGATAATATAAGGACAAAATGGTATCATTTCTAAAACAATAACATTAGTTTCAATGATGGCCTAAATGACTAAGACCGTATCCACTTTGTTGATGTCCGCCTTCGTCACCTCCGGATGTTTCGTGAACACCGTAACTAGCACCGCTTTCATGTCCAGAAGATCCAGCTTCACTGTTTTCATGTCCGCCATATCCTTCATGTCCACCAAGTGATAATGCTTCGTGTCCCTTAAAGACAAATCCTTCATGACCTCCTCCAAATCCTCCGTGTCCTCCTCCTAAAGATAATCCTCCATGACTAGCTCCTAATCCTTCATGTCCTGCAGCTCCTTGAGATGCTTCTTCATGTCCACCTCCTAAAGATTCATGTCCCCCGAGTTGAGCAAGATGAGCTTCATGTCCTCCTCCTAATGATAAACCTTCGTGTCCACCCCCTAAAGATAAACCTTCGTGTCCTCCAATATGTGCATGTTGATTTTCATGGCCATTGCCAATACCGAAATTATGACCTGCCTCACTTAGAACGTGTTTACCAATTAAAGTACTTTCGTGATTTCCATGACCTTCATGACCATGACCTTCAACTGCTGAAGTGATTATAGCATGACCAGAATCGTGTTTGCCGTGTCCATGGGATACCTGTAAATTTATTAATCAATTTAATTTACCCTTACATGTGATAATATATTGAGAATTCACCCGACTATATATAGGGATATCCAAATGTGACGCCTAGATTTGTGTTTCATTAAAAAGAAACATGTGTATAGGGTGGTGTATAGGGAAACATGTGTATAGTTTCTTTTTAATAGAACATAAATGTAGGCGTCACATTTGGATGACCCTATATATTATAAGTTAATGATATAAATAAAATTTTATTATACATACAAATCCATGTATGTATAATAGAATTTTATGTGTATATATATATATATATATTATAATAATAAGTATTTTAAAAATAAGTAAAAAAAATAGAAGACAAAAACAAATAAAATAAAGCATGGGTTTCGGAAAATCTCTGTTTTCCTTTTATAATTTTATAAATTTCTAGACATACCGTACATCATATTTCTTTTCATTAGATGCATTTATTAATTGTAGATCAATAATTTTAAATTGAAAAGAAATCTATATTTTATATTTTTTTATACTCATTTTTTGTAACTATTCCATATATATATATATATATATATATATATATATATATATATATATATATATATATATATATATATATATATATACATATACATACACACATACATACACATACATATTCATGTTTAAAAACTAAATAATTTACTCTAAGTATATTACATTCATTGAAGACAGTTGGTAAACGAGCATGATTTGTTTTTTTAGCTATCAAAATCCTATTTTCACTTAATAATGCATCAGTTCATTTTCTACGTGATATAAATAGAAATTAAAGAAGGTCGTATGTTGTTAATTGCAATAATTTGTTGCATGTAAACTATGAACGAAATTTGGTCACAAATGATCAATGTGGAACGTTCAACTTTCATCTTTAAATTATTTTTAATTAAGATTCGGTTATATTTAATAATTACATATATATATATATATATATATATATATATATATATATATATATATATATATATATGTAAAGGGAAAATGTATCTACATTTATAATTTGTATTTATTAAAAAATAACCAGTTTTAAAAATTACTTTAACATTTTGAATATATTATTTGTATACTAGACTATTTTAATAATGCAAAAATTAATAAATAAATGCAGTGTTTATTATATAAAATGTAGTTTTTATTTTTTTTATTAAAATAACGTTTTCTAAACAATGCTATAAAATTTAGTATTTATTATATTATTTCTAAATAAATAGCTAAATAACTGAAATATAGAAGTGATTAAGATATTTTACAAAAATATTTTAGGAATTGATCTCTGGCAAGAGTAAATTCATTTTTTTATAATTGTTATATTATTAATAGTGTTATTTTTAAATGTTTCAATAGGCAAAAAATATTTAAGGTATAAAAATATTTTTTTGGAATTTTCCCATGAAAAAACTATCATGATCATGAAACTTGCAAAAAATATTTCGAATTGATGTTTATATATTATATGTTATTTAAGATTGTTTTTTTTTTTGAAAAAAATGCTATCCTTACAACACTGATATTTATTTTAGAATGAATATAAAATTTTAAATTTACAATAATAAAGAGTATTAAAATTTTTGAGATTTATTTACATTTTATTATCGTTAATATTTTTTTAGTTATAATTGATATATTTTTGTTTTAAGTCAGTTAAAAGAGTTTTGTTCAAATTCGGGTACTTTTTGATATTAAATAATATATAGTAAATAATATTCAATTTTAAAATAAACACACGTTATTCGACTTGGTTTTTTGAAGTAGCATTTATAAATTTATTCCCCAAATAAAATGTATTAATTATTAAAACCAGTAGTAGGATTTGTTATAATTTTTAAATTGAATTATTTTTATTTTATATTTGGATTCTTTATTATAAGACTTATAATATATGCATATATATATATATATATATATATATATATATATATATATATATATATATATATGTATTGAAAATAATATTTTTTAAAAAAAGTACAGCAATAAAAGTATAATAAAATATTTATACCTTAACGTTATGTTGTACTCCACCAATTCTATGTTTCAATAATTCTTTATCAGTGTGTTTAATATAAACAGGAACAGCATGATAATTATCAATATTGACATGTTGATAAGATTTTGCTCCATCTTGATGTTCATGATGATGTTCAATGACTCCGGAATAAACTATTCCGAAGAAGGCGAAAATGACTAGCTGTAAATAAATACATAAATTATTTCTTTGTAATTTTTAGGAACTGTATTATTCATTATATTCATTCTTATGATGATACTTTTGCAAATATTTTTTCGATGATCGAAATATATATGTGTATATATATATATATATATATATATATATATATATATATATATATATATATATACACACTGACACCCATAAGTCATGGCACACATGAGTAACATAAGCAATTTATTAATATAATTCAATGAAGTCGATAAATTAAAAAAAATAATAATTGAAAATAAATTTAATGTATTTTAATAATATAATGTATAAATATAATGAATATTATATTTATTATCAATTAAATATATTTTTAATTTAACGACTTCGACTTCATTGAATTATATCAATAAATTGCTTATGTTACCTATGTGTGCTATAACTTATGTGCGACAGTATATATATATATATATATATATATATATATATATATATATATATATATATATATATATATCGCTTTAATATTTTATCTTAAAATTTGAAAAAATACTTTTTAAAAAAACTAATTAATACTTTATTCATATAAAAATTGAAATATTCTTTAAAAATGAACAACAATTAAAAATAATGAATATATATATATATATATATATATATATATATATATATATATATATATATATATATATATATATATATATATAGTAGTAGTAGTATCATATATATGCATGCATATAAATTGTATACTCACAAAGAATTTCATTTTGTTGTTCGTGTCGTTTTCAATTGCTTCAACAATTTGAACTGTGCAGATTTTTCTTTGTGATCAACTTTTATACAGCAATGTTAGTAAGCTTGAATGAATCTCCATATACCTATTAAGTTATTACCCTTCTCCATCTAAATTTTTCATTATATGTTATACTTATAAAGTTTATAATTGTTTCATTTCTTAATAAATGGCGAACTGGCTCAATGCAGTATTTACATACTTTCATAATTCATTGTTGTCACTTTATCTGTTGAATTGTAGGTTATACATAATTATAATTAAATACAATTTTTGTACTTTTCAACTATTTGAGATTTAATTAGTGTATATTTTTAATTTTTTTTATATTATTATAAATAGGTCATATATGTTATTGTATTTGGTATATAAACATTTATTTTATTAGTGTTTAGTTTAATAGAAAAAAAGTATTTATAAAATTTAAAATACATTTACCCCTTTTTTAAATGTTGATTATAAAATTAATTAAATGTTAATATTTTATAAATAATTATTCACATTCGCTAATCTTTAGTAATAGATTATAATTATTTAGCTAAATGTATTTACTATCTTAATAATACAGAAATTTTTTGATAATGTGGTCATATAAATTATACGATTTAAAATAAATTGAATAAACATATGTTGTTTACAAGTAAAATACGAGCATAGATTTTTAATTTTCTGTCTTTAGTATATTTGAATTTAAAATGTAGATAATTGTGTATATATATATATATATATATATATATATATATATATATATATATACATATATGTGTATGTGTGTGTTTGTATGTATGTATGTATGTAAAACTAATTTTTTTGATATTAATTTGAAATTCTATTTTTTATTTACAAAAATATTATATTTTCCTGGTGTTTATTATTTTTTGCTTATTCTATATAGTTTTTTTTTTTAATTTATTGATGTCAAAAAAATATTCAGTAACTAACAATCTTTAATTGTGTATTATATATATATATATATATATATATATATATATATATATATATATATATATATATATATAATATGTATATATGTATGTATGTGTGTATGAACATACGTATTTATCAAGTACAGTTCAAAAGTTTTTAGTATGACGAGCAAATTAACTAACTGTTGTTATTTTTTAGTTTAATCTTCCTGAACTTCAACATTGTGTATAGCTTTAGATTACCTTCTTTTTAATCATCGAAAAAACTTTTATCTTTAAAATATGCTAAAACTACCAAAATTACTTTATGTTCAAAATATGTTTGAGTTAAAAAATTTTGTAATTTATATCATCTCTCTCTCTCTCTCTATCTATCTATCTATCTATCTATCTATCTATATATATATATATATATATATATATATATATATATTATGTTGTCTCTCCCTTCCGCTTTTTTTTTTTTTTTTTTGTACATAGGCGCGAAATATAAGGGATATATATATATATATATATATATATATATATATATATATATATATATATATATATATATATATACATGTATACATTTATATAATAGTTCAAAGAAAGGAAATACATATGTCTGACATATCACGGGTACATATTTTTTGATTTTCAATAAATCAGGATTTTTTTGTTTTACTAGAAAGCAGTATTTTCTAAATTTAAATATTATCAATGTTCGACATTATTCTTGGCTACAATTCTACATTTTCACTTTCCATGATTATATTAAATGTCATTGTTTCAATTTAAGTTAAATGTTTGTTGGATTGTTGGTGAAAGAATCGACTGTTACATATTGTTGGAACATTTTTATTAATAGAAATCATTGATTTTTCATTAATCTATAAAGAATAGATGTAAGCTTTTAACTTATAAAATCATTGGCATATAAAAAATCATTTGATTTGAATTTAAATTGTGACGGTTAAAATGAGATATAATTCTTTCAGAAAGGAATTGTTTAATTATTTTTTTTATTTAAAATTGGAAAAAGTTTGTTTGGAAAGCTTGTGATTTGTATAAATATTTAAATGAAAAAAAGAAATGATACTAAAGTGAACAATAAACAAAATTAAAAAAAATAATATCACAAGAAAAGAAAATAGAGATTATTGATTAGAAGACAAAAAATATAAAAAGGTTCAGTTAAAGATCAATGGATAACGATAAAAATAATGTGTTCAACAGGAGCATTAAATCATTTTAGTCATGGAAGATTTTAGATATAATTAAAAAAATAACATTTGTTATATATATATATATATATATATATATATATATATATATATATATATTGTACGTATGTGTGTTTATATTATTTATAAATGTCATTGAAATAATGATGAAATATTTAAAAAATATATAAATTAATAAAATATCTTAAGTGTTCAAACTTCACGCTTGAAAACTTAATTAAAATGCTTGTCCATTCGAAATCCATTAATACATTTATTTCTCAAGGTGTAATATTATATTTGTTGTTACTTTTAATTTTCTAAGTATCATTAGAATAATTATTTTAGCACTTAAACATACAAGTAGCTTAAGTAACATAATTTTCTAAGATATAATTATATTACATTGACATAAAACAAACTATAAAAAGCAACTATCTAACATATTTTTATAAATTAAATAATCAATATCCATGTATGATTCAAATATATGATCACTTTCTCGGCGCAAGTAGCCTCGCAATCAATGCACGCATGTTTATTCATACTTTCTCACATATGCAATGAATTAGAAATTGTTGATATCTCTTATGGTTCTTATATTATTCCTGAATAACATTTAAGACCATAAAATATCAATTCAAATCAGTACAATATTGAATTCAAAGGTTTTATAAGAATTCAAAATTGCATATGATACACAAAATTATTCATAATAGTGTATAATTCTTCATCGCTTTAATATAATTGTTAATAGTGTATATATATATATATATATATATATATATATATATATATATTGTACATAAAAAATATGTTTATCACGGTTTTTATTACATGTTATATATTATCTATATATACATTATGTGAAAAATGTGTGATATATTCATGTATTGCGAAAAAAATGATTATTGTGCAATAAAATACAATAATTATTGTATCTATTTGAGTAATTTTGAACCACTATTGTGATAAAAAGTTGATCGATATTAACTCTCACTAAACAAAAATAATCATTTTGAAAACAGGTTTTAAAATACGTTTTTAAATTGGGTCAAAATCATATCCGGACTAAGTTTCACGGAAAAAAATCGATTAGTATAGTTTTTTTACACTTCACATACATATACACACATGTATGTAAGTATATTTAAAAAACATTAATACATTGTTAGCTAAAAATAATTCCGCTGCGTTTTTTCCTTGTTTTAAAATAGATAACTGAATAAAATCTTATAATTTTAATATTGTTTTTCAAAATATGATTTATATACATTTGTATTGAAATATACTTTTACAAACTCTTGTATTTAATTCTACGTTCCTAAGTCATTAATTTATAGCAAAATATAAATAAAATAACATGTCAATATTTTTTTTTACTTTTGTATGTAATTACATTAAATAGTTAAAAAAATCTAATATCACTATTGTAGTTTTAGTGAGTATATAAACAAAAAAATAGGAAAGTTCTGATATTATTTTATATATCATCAGTGGTTTGTGTTTTGGTCAATTATTTCAGTTTTAGTTTTGAATTTATTTATTTTTATTCTTGAATGTTTCTTAAAACTGTATTTAATGTAACCTTGTTATCTTTATATTATTTGACGTTTGTCGTTATGTTATTTATAATCAATTTCATTTTTAAAGCTATCATCAGATGATTTCCGTTTTTTATTCATTATATATGGATGAAACACGTAATTAAATTATAACTGAAATTTAAGTCTTGTATAAAATTGAAAAATCTAAAAAATATTGGTAGTTGTTGATAGTATTTGAAAAAAATAAATCGAATATTCGGTTATTATGATTAGTTGATTCATTTTAATCAAAACAAATATTTCAGATATAAAATATAAGAGTTTCACTATGAGAGCTAGAAGAGTGTCATAATTAACGATTATTGTTTTTTTATTTTATAAAATTTGAGAAAGAGATACTTTTAATTGCTTCATCATACAAATTAAATATATATATATATATATATATATATATATATATATATATATATATATTCTTATACTAAATTATCATTTTTTTATTAACAATAACTTTTTATTCATTTGATAAACGGAATGTTATGAATTTTGCATTAGCAATAAACAGAAATTTTGTAAAAGTTATTTTATACTCTACGTGTTTTTATGTAAAAAAGTTTTCTAGAAATTTCTATAGGTCTTTAAACAAACTAGAAACGTGATTTACATATTAACATGCATTTTTAGTACACTACATTTTGTAAAAGATAGCTTGAGAAGGTAGAGAATGTAAAATATTTGTTTCAGAACGTTTTCATTTCGTATGCAAACTTGAACTGGATCTATAGTAAAATTACACTTGTGTACATATAAAAGAAAATCGTATAAATGCGTGTTGACGAAATCTATTCTTAAAAATCAAATAATGTTCAAGTGGAGTAGGAGATGGTGTATGCATTTTTAAATATAATTTTACACATGCACACGTAAATAAAATGTGTATATACGAACGCACTGCAAAAAAGATTTATATTCAAACATTATATATATATATATATATATATATATATATATATATATATATATATATATATATATATATATATTGAAAACGAGGGACTCTCCGACTGGGAATCGAATAATAGATAGATTATATGTGAAAGTATAAATAAAAGAGAGACATTAAATTGTTTGTTAATGAATGAAAATTATCAAGTTATTTGTGCGTAATCTGACATAATACACACACACGAGCACATACACACACACACACACACACACACACACACACACACACATATATATATATATATATATATATATATATATATATATATATATATATATATATATATATATATTAGCATTATAATATGCAAATGATATACAAAGTTAGTCCAAGTTGCAATTATTTATTTTCTGTATAAAATAAATTTAAAATTATATTTCAAATGGAATTTATTAATGTGTATTGTTTTTGCTTTTATTTATTTTAGTTGCTAGGATACCAATAGAAAAACTAGCAATTTAAGGAAATTAATTGTTAATAAATATAATTATTTTATAAATGAATATTAATCGAATTAAGTAATTAAATAAATTTATTTTTTAATTACTTGTTATACAATAATTATAAATAAAAATGATCAATTTAAATATAAATTCGTACTAGTTCAGTACACATAGTGTTTGTATTTATTGTATCTGTATTAGTGTTATTAGATGTGTGAGTAATTCAAAAGATTTTGTCAATTACATGTTTCAACTATACTCATTTCTTGTATAAGGCAGGTAATTATATCCGTTTTGATTAAATATAACTATAGAAAGTTAATAGTGGATAGCATTTATTTTATTTTTGTATATATATTTTGTTTATTTTTAACAAATTTACGTTCAGTATTTGGAGAATTCGCATGTTCGATTTCATTTCTTAGTTGGATTTACTTGCGGTTGATATAAAGTGTAGATTGAAAATATGATTGATTTTCTAAAATAAACATACGCAATTTATGCTTGTTATAGCTTCCGATCCACTAAAATACAATTACATTAAACCATGCTATTTACAATCAAGTTATAATATGGAGATTATACTTTTTTACAGTACTTTAGAACTGTAATGAGAAGATTTAAAAAAAAATACTTTAAAATACTACAAATAAATAATCTGTGTCTTTTCTTAATATTCAGTAGAAACAATCAAGATGATTTCTAGTTATCTTTTTAACGCATATTTAACTGTTATTTTTAATTTATTCATCGTTCATTGTTATTTATGTCAAGAGATCTTAATTGATTCTTTAGAAAATGTGTTTAAATTATGTCAAACCAATTCATACATTTTTTTTATTAATTTGTATACATAACAGTTATGAACTGTTGATATTATTTCATAATCAAACATGTATTAAAGTATAAAATAAACGATTAATTTTTAAGAACTTCAAATCCATTTTTGTGTGAACAACTTTAATAATTTTATAACTGCATTTTTCCAATCTAAATTGTGTTTTACTTTCATTTACGTCTTGTATCAAGATAATAAAAAAATTGATTCATATATACATATATTCGAAAGAAATTGTAAATAATTTATATTTACAGTATTGTTGATATACATATATATTAAACACATTCAGTGTAAAGTCTTTTGTACCAGAAATTCAACCGCAGGACAAAAAAGTGTATTTTATATATATATATATATATATATATATATATATATATATATATGTGTGTGTGTGTGTGTGTGTGTGTGTGTGTGTGTGTGTGTGTGTGTATAACTTAAATTTTTGATTTTTATGAAAATAATTGGCTAAATTTGAAAGAAATAGTAAATTATTTATAACATTATGACAATGTTGACAAATATTAAAGATATTTTAATGCCAATAACGAATATAAACAGTATAAGTGTTATTTATTATTATTTAGTTAGAAATTTAGCACGTTAATAGCTAGTAAAAAATAAATATTTAGTTGAAGATCTTTGAATATCCTGTTTTTACTACATACATGAATTATTTTCGTACAATGAGAACAATTAAATATAATTATTGTACTCTCTATTTATATTGTTTTAGCGTGAAATTTAAAGATAACGATAAAAATCTAATTTAATAACATAAGTTATTGACTTAAGAAAGTATTTTAAGTATGAATGGTAATTGCACTAGTAATGCACTATATAACATTGTGAGAGTAAATTGAATACGATTAAATATTGGTACAGGTAATTAACGAAAAGTGTAATCAAGCATCAATAAAAATTATAGAATTATTAAAAATAAATATTGATTTTTTCATGTCTGTTTTGATTGCTATTGTCCACATTTATTATTTTCGTGTACATATTAATATTTGTTTATACATACTGAATTTTTAAATATGTAAACAGTTTTTATCATATGATAAAATTATTATAAATTCTTTTTATTGCAATAAATTTTGTGGAAAAAAATAAATTTTTTGCAATAAATTTTCTTATTTATATATTTCTCATATTTTGGTCAATTAATCAGATTGAGATTCATATTCCAAATTATATCTGTGCATATATATATATATATATATATATATATATATATATATATATATATATATATATATATATATATATATAAATCATTCGTAACACATGTATAAACATTTACAGTTATGACTTGTTTGCATGAAAGAAAGCAACGGTCTGCTAATCAATAAGTCGTTCATTATATGTAAGTTTGTAAAATAACATAATCAGAATAGATTTTATTTTATATATATATATATTGAAAAATAAGATACTTAAGTATATTTTCATAAATTTATATTTCAGTACATATAATTCCTATGTATACGTAATGTAATATCATGTTTTGATTTGCAACTTTGTGTTAATTTAAATAACAGTACAGTGCATATCTAATTCTAATTGTGCTGTAATTCATATCAGATGATAATAAAAATAATAGTTAAATTCCTTTAATGTTAAGTTACATGCAATGCTTTTTTAAATTAGTGTGTCAACTTAGTGTTGTTTTAGATTTAAATTTCGTACTTAATCCTAAAATATTCTTTTAGAAAGGTATATAAATAATTAGTATACATTTAAAAGATAAAACTCGTTTATTTTGTGTTGTAAATATCTATATTTTGATGTTTTCGAATATTTTATAGGTTATGATAAAAGTATTTTTCAATTAATATTTCTATAAAATGCAAATTTAAATTATAATAAATTGTGTGTGTGTGTTTGTGTATGCATATATATATATATATATATATATATATATATATATATATATATATATGTGTGTGTGTATGTGTGTGTGTGTGTGTGTGTTTATAATATGTAAACATACATATACATACAAAGTTCAAATCTGTGAACGTTGTAATTTCCATGAATTTCCGTATTAAAAAAAATTGCATAGATAATATATATTGCATATAAACACAATTATACACTTAAATTTGAAAATGAACTAATATAAGGAAAAATAGGAAATAAATAAATTGCACTTATAATTGAACAAACAGTGAAAAGTAATCTTAAAATAATATAACAATTTATTTTTTAATGCAGCTTATGTATTTATTATTTGTTTATGTGCACAACTTTTAATGAATGAAAAAATATTTTAGTATTAATTAAAAATAAAATTGTTTATTTCGGTATCTATCTTTTTATAGATGTCCCAAGAAACAAATAGAGAGAAAATAATTAATGAGTATTTACGTTTATGTAAAGAAGAAGAACAATTAGATAAAGAAATAAATGATTTAGAAGCTCAAAAGTAAGAAAATAGTTTATTTATTTTTAGTAATTAGTATATATATATATATATTTATATATATTACAATAAGTAATTTAATGTATTATTGTTTACAAGTGTGAGTTTGGAATCACTCCAAGAAAGAGTAAAAGCAT
Source organism: Neoneuromus ignobilis (assembly GCA_029203775.1). Lineage (NCBI taxonomy): Eukaryota > Metazoa > Arthropoda > Insecta > Megaloptera > Corydalidae > Neoneuromus > Neoneuromus ignobilis. Next base: position 10,881,831 of record CP092093.1, on the reverse strand, counting down.
TACATGCTTACAATGAAATAAAAGATATAACTCAAGAAGTTCTTGGTATACTTGCTTCTCATACTGGTGTCACAGTGGGTGAATTGCATATAGAATTTGGGCTTGATAATGAAACTATAGCTGAATCTCAGAAACAGAAATAAGTAAGATATAAAGAATGAATAAGTTAGTAATTAAAAGTATATGTGTAAATAAATATTATAAAATATATATTTCTATATTTATAAAAATAAAAATATATTTAGTATAAATTTTATGTTTTGTATTTTAATATGAAGAAGCATATTTTTAAAAATTATTTTTGTTAATAAATAATATTTTTTACTAGTATTTGTTTTGTGTACATAAAAAATGTATGGTTATATCTAGGTAGATTGTTATCTAATAGGAATAGTTATTCATTTCCTGTTCTAAACATAAATACTTGCAAAAAATAGTATCATTTTTTACATGTGCATACAAGTTTATTAGACAAGAGAATGATGTCATTTTTATAATCACACTTAAATACATAAACATTTGTTAATAGAAAAAGTTAAATTTGAATTGATTATTTGTGTATAAAACGACTTTCAACAAGTATATATAAATATTTATAGTTAGTCACGAAAGTATTGGCTATATCTCATATCCATTAATTTTTGCTTCATAAAAAAATTACATTAAAGAGGAAAAAATAGAAGATATTTTTAATATCATTTATTGGTGTACTTTAAAATATTATATTTACAAATTACAACAAATAAAAATTTCCGGTAAAAACGCGTGTTTAAAAATTAAACATGTTAATATTTATACACAAAAATATCCGATTACAATATGATTTTTAAAAAATAAATAAAAAACATTTGAAAAAAAACAAAGTTTCTATTCCATATACATATTTGTTGCACGTTTTTCGGCTTTATTTGATTAATAAAAAACTATAAAACGGTAAAGGAAAACAATACAACTGATGAACCTAATGACAATAGCAAGTTTTTACGTTCATATAACAATGGAAAATATTCAGGTGTTTATCAATTTCAGTACATAATCAATTCTATCTATTGTGTAGGGTCGAATGTTTTTATGTGTCTAAATATTACATGCTAAATAAAAAAAAACTTTTTTGGAATTTATTATTTGTTTGAAATTTGAAAATATAATATTTTGAAGTGCATTAGTAAACGTGAATACAAATATTTTCTTCACTGTAAATTTAATTTATCACTTAAAATATACTGAGTGTGGAAATAGGTGAATACTTTTGTGACTGACTATATATTTTAATTACAAATTTAAAATAAGCTTTAAAAAATAATAATAGTGAGTGTTCATTGTATATTTTTAAAAATATTGAAATTGAAACAAACTTTCATGTAAAATAAAAATTAAAGTATTTTGTTTGAAAAAAGTATTTCAGTTTGGATAATTTTCAATTTTAATAGTATAATTGATTACAATTACAATTATGGTAAATTGATATTGAATATTTGTACTTATCTAATTAAATAAAACAAATAATTATTCTATTTTTTTTATTATTGTAAATATAATACAATTATTGTTTTAATTTACTGAGATAGAATTTATTAAAAAGATGAATATTAATAGTATTCATAACTTATTGATTGCGTAAAAATAAAAAAATGCTAATCAGTATTCAGTATGTAAAAATAGGATGTGTAGATAAAGATGTTTATAAATTATTAATAACATATTAATTACTTGATGAGTTGGTATGACATTTTTAACTGGTCAATTGCAATTATATTTTTTACATTGATAACATAAAATAGTATCAGTATAATATATTATTTTTACAGTATTTTTTAATTGTTTTATTTTAATGATTCATATCATTTAGATTGTATTATTTAAATCTTTTTTTACAATATTTTATAAATGCTGCTCATCATTGTGTTATAATGTATGTATACATATATATAATAGTTTTGAAGTAAATTAAAACAGTTTTATACTGTTAATAGATAAAGAAATAATAGTGTATAAAATATATATTTCAGATAATAAACATGTCATCATTATATTTTAAAATTTTATGCATATTTATGTGTAAAATAATTTTCATCAGCTCAGATACTATGACGAATGAAGATGATGATCTACCTACTCTGTATGAGTATTATACTGCTGGAGGAATCACAGAGGGCTTAAATGCTGATAAAAGAAATTTTACATTGAATACTTTTAATATTTCATTATATAGTGGTACAATTCACTATTTTCGTGTACCTCGTGCATATTGGAGAGACAGATTGCAAAAAGCTCGTGCAGCAGGTTTGAATACAGTTGAAACGTAAGTTAAAAAAAATTATTAATATACTTTATAAAATATGATAATGTTTATTAAATTACTAATGAGACGTAAGAGAATTTCATAAAATCATTTTTCTATATAATAGGTATGTTTCTTGGAATCTACATGAACCTGAACCAGGAAAATATGATTTTGGAGATGGTGGTACTGATATGGAAGACATGTTACATTTAGTAGAATTTTTAAAAATAGCTCAAGAAGAAGATTTGTTAGCAATTGTACGTCCAGGTCCTTATATATGTGCAGAATGGGAATTTGGAGGAATGCCTAGGTAATATATATATATATATATATATATATATATATATATCTATATATATATATATATATATATATATATATATATATATGTATAAATATATAACATTGCAGTTGGTTGTTACGTGAAGAAGGTATTCAAGTTCGTACTTCTGATCCTTTATTTATGTCTGCTGTCAGACGATATTATAATAAATTAATACCTATGTTAGCACCATTACAATTTACACGAGGAGGACCTATTATTGCTATTCAGGTAGTTGTTTACTTTAGTATATAACAGCGTTTCCCAAACTGTGGTCTGCAGTCTAGTATCAGTCCATAGAAAAAAAATGCCTGTCACAAATTGGCACTTTAAATAATATGATTTTTTTATTTTTTACATAAAAAAGGACCGCGTAAAAATTTTACAAAAAATACTGGTCCGCGATCGAAAAGTGTGGGAAACACTGGTATTTAATATTTAACTTTTTCTTATTTTTTCTTTTGTATTTGCTTTTAAGGTTGAAAATGAGTATGGAAGTGTTAAAGTAAATAATAAAGTAGATAAAGAATATTTATTACAACTGAAAGAATTATTAGAAAACAATGGCATTGTTGAATTGCTTGTAACTTCTGATGCACCAACTTATTCCGGTGATGTTGCTGCAGTACCAGGAGGTATTGTTTTTATTGTATAATTAAAAATGATTTATTTTTAAATTAAACTTATTATATAATTTAAGCTCTTCAGACTGCTAATTTTGGAGGATATCCTGAAGAAGAATTCAAAGAATTAGAAAAACTTCAGCCTGGAAAACCGATTATGGCTATGGAATTTTGGGCTGGCTGGTTTGATCATTGGTCTGAAAATCATAACATCAAAAATCCTCTTTGTAATTAATTGTTTTAATTTATATATTGAAAAATATAAAATATTTAGAATAACAAGTAATAAAATGATAAAATTTTCATATACAAGTCAACTAACATTACTATAATATTCATTATGATATCTAAAAGTCCTAATTTTTGAGTATATAATTTAATTTTAAAGTATGATGGTTACAGTGTTAGTACAGTTTTATGTGTTCATTTATTTTTCACTATAAATTTTTTAGCTTTTGCTGATATTTACAAGCACATCTTAAAATATCCTGCTTCAGTTAACATGTATATGTTTCATGGCGGTACAAGTTTTGGTTTCATGAATGGAGCTAACATGAATGATAAGAGTGTTGATAATAAAGGATATCAACCAGATACAAGTAGTTATGGTATGTTTTAAATAGAAATATCAGGATGTTTTAAAAGTATTAGTCTATTTTTGAACTTAAAATTTATTGGTATTGAATAGTAAGATTTTTTATAAAATTGATTGTTAATATTTACAAATTGAAAAATTATGTGTTTTTATATCTTAAAATCTTGTAATATCGGAAAGTGATTTATTTGGGGAAAAATATCAATGGTAATTATTTTGATAGTTATTAATTTTTAGATTACGATGCTCCATTAAATGAGGCTGGAGATTACACACCAAAGTATGAACATGTTGTAAGACTCCTTAATAAATATAATCCGATTAAAACTCGTTTACCTCGACGTCCATCAGAATCAATAAAAGTGGCTTATCCACCTATTCCTATTACACATTATATGTTTTTGGATAAACTTGTAGATCAGGTGATTTTTATTTAATGTGAAAAAGTAACCAATGTATTTTCTAAATATTGTTGATTTGTTTTCTTTTATACATAGGTAAAAGAAAAAATTTCTAGTGAAAATGTGATGTCAATGGAAAATCTTCCAATTAATAATGGTTCTGGACAAAGTTATGGTTATGTTTTATATCGAATGAAAGAAGTTAGTGTGTGTAAGTTGTTATATTTCTTAAATTTTTTTACTCTAAATACACTATTAATTTTTTTTTCTCTTCAGCGAAAAACTCTGTATTAAAAATTGAAGGTCGTGTTTGTGATACAGTAGTAGTTCTTTTAGATGGACAGTTGTGTTCAAAGCCTCTTGAAAACAATGATGATCTTAATGGATTTGGGTATTGGCGTAAGAAGTATGTGTTTTATAGTTTTCATAATATTATTGCAATATAGGAAAATATTAATTAATGGTGATTTTATTTTTCTTTTATATATCATTACAGAAATTCAACATTAACTTTACCCTATTCATCTCTAAATGGTACATTAGATTTGTTAGTTGAAAATTGGGGACGTAATAATTTTGGTTCATTAAAACAGTTTGATCAGAAGAAAGGGCTATGGCAAGGTGACATTTATTTAAACAACCAAAAACTAATTAATTGGGAGATCGTTCCTTTAGAGTTTCACACAAAGTGGATTCAAAGGTAAAGATTCAGTTTTTAAAATATGACAAAATAAATAAAATGAAAATGATTAATTAGATTAAAATATTTCATTTTTGATTTTATAACATTTATCATAATGTTATAGCTTGGTTAACTGGAAAGAAAAACAACAAGGAGTTGCTTTAACTGGCCCTGTGGCTTATAAAACAATACTAAATGTCACCGACCCTAAAGATACGTACATTGATATGCGAGAGTGGGGTAAAGGTTTTGTGGCTGTAAATGGTTTTATACTTGGACGTTATGCTACTATTGGTCCTCAGTATACATTGTATTTTCCAGCACCTTTCCAGAAAGTTGGAGAAAATGAAGTATGAATTTTGTTATTAATAAAAATTAATTGTTCACATTTTTTCTTGAGATTTTGTACTTTATAGATATTTTTAGTTAATTAATTACCGTTTTTTTTATTGCAGATTTTTATTTTTGAACACTTTAAACCTGCCCTGGAAGTGAAATTTTCAAAAAATCAAATATTTTCTAAATAATAAAATATATTTTATATATTTCTATGTAATAAATATACAAAAAATATATTCAATCATTAACTAGCAATATAATATACTTATAGTAATATTTTTAATATTTTTTTATATAAAATTTTGTATTTGAAATAAATATATATGTTAATTTACTATTTTCCTTTTATAACATTTATTGTTGATGCTTATTATATACGAGGGTCGTTTGATAAGTTTGGTAAAAAAATAAGAAAAACTAAATTGAAAAATTTAATTAAATTAAACAATAAATAATTTTCCCATAGTTATCAAACGACCCTCGTATGTGTATATATATAATATTTTTAATAAAATATACTATAAAATTACATATTTGCAGAAATAAATGCAAGCTACTGAAACTACATGGTAAGTAATAAAAAAATATTTAATGTTTTTCTATAACATATTGGTACACTTAAAAATGTAATGAATTTTATTAATTTATAAAAAAATTATTTAAATTTTGAGCTATTAGCATGAGAGATTAGTTTATATAAAAATGAATTAGATATAAACGAAATTAATATGTATTTAATATAAAAATAAATTACAAAAAGTAAACTTGTATAATATTTTTTTGCTAATATTAAATTCAAATGTTTAAAAAATATATAGGCAGATATTTTTTATTTAAAATAAATGACCGGTTGTTATGCAATTTTAATTACAGTATTATTTTATAATTTTTTCTATGATTATATTATAAAATATTTTTATTTGTTACTATGCATCGTTTACTCAAAATATAAGTTTTAAAAATATTAAAGTTCTATGTGGACTGTAATAAAATGCAAAATTATAATCACAATAACTAAAACTATTAATTGTTATAAACAATAATCTTCGAAAAATATCATATACAGCTGGGTCTGTTTTTATACGGATTATTTTAATGCGATTTTGAAGTTATGCGGTTCATATTTCTTCTTAATATCTTTTTATGCGATTTTTTTTAATGCGATTTTGAAGTTATGCGATTCATATTTCTTCTAAATGTCTTTTTATAAGAATTTTTTTAAGAATTCCTTTAAACGGTTATTTAATTTTAACAAAAAGCTCTTCAGTTTTATGAACAAATGAATGAATCAGAGCCATTTATTTTCGCTTCTCAAACTGATAAGGAATTTTCGGCTAACAAAGAATGGTTAATGCTTTAAGTGACAATGATATTATTGCAATAAGTTTAGATACCGTAGAAGATTTAGAAAAAGATAATGAATCAGAAGTAGAACCTGTTCCCTTCACTACAAAAATGATTTGAGAAGGTCTTCAACATTGTAATCAATTGGAAAATCATTTTTTTGTTAATGATAAGAATTTTGAATGAGCTTTTAAATTCCAACGACAGCTAAATAATTGTATGTCTGAATATTGCGAGCTTCATAAAAAATTAGTAAAATCATCGTTTAAAAGTTTAATCACCGATTCTTACATTGTCGTCAGAAAAATTAACACAGATCGAGACAGAAGTCGGCGCTAATTCTGTTTGTGTTTCCTCTAGTGACGAATATGATTTTACACAAGTTCACAAACGAACCCGCATATTTTCAAATATGTATGAAAAAATGTAAAATAAATTACACATGTGTACATATTGCTTTGAATGAAATTAAATAGTTAATAAAAAAATTAAGTAAAAAGCTATGTTTTGTATCAATTTTATTCAGATATTTGCAATTTTTTTAGACATTCTTTATCTCCTGATTTTTATGCGAATTTTAGAGTAGTTTCACTTTGTTGCTCTGGTTTTATGCGGTTTTTGAAAATTAAAGAACGTATCTCTAATTTTTCAATGTAAGTTAAGTCTTTTTTGTGCGATTTTTTTTAATGCGGTTTACTGCGGAACGTATCTACCGCATAAAAACAGACCCAGGTGTATATTATTCTGTACCAAACTAAAATAAGTAAAGAGTAAAATAACAATTTTTACTCTTATAAATATTTAGTTCATATGTTTAAATATAATGTTTTTGTAGTATATATGTGGCCCAAATGAAATTAAAGAATAATAATTTAAAGTATATCTAAACCCTTCAATCTCATTTGGGCCACTTCTATATGTGTTGTGTTTGAAAAAAAATAGAGCGTTTTTTTAAAGAAAACATTTAATTTATAATATATAAAATTTTATAAAAAAGTAACAATCATTTATAACAACAAATAGATAATAAATTTTATATCAACAACAAATCAACAATAAAATGACTTAGAAAATGCTAATATACATATAGACATGTATAAAGTGCAATATTTAAAATTATTTCGTCATTAACAAATCGTTTTCATGTTACATAAGATTAATCCCATCCATGTTTCTTTGCTTGATGAACGATAGTTTTGTAGACTGGAACTTTAATCGGATATGGTTTTTCAACTGGGAATGGTACATGTTTATGTACAGTGACCGGTATATATTTTTCAACTGGATAAGGTACGTTCTTGATAACCGGATACGGAACTGGTTTTTCAATAGGTACAGTGATTGTTTTAATAACTGGTACTGCGACTGGATGTGGCACATGAATGTGCACTGGATGCGGTACAGGTACGGGTATTGCGATTGGTTTCGGCACTGCTACTGGAATCGTATGCGGTATTGGTACAGGTATGTGCTTGATTACTGGAATTGTTACTGGTTTCGTGATTTCTACAGTCTGACTAATTGGTTCATGTTCGTAATGATGACCTCCATCGTAACCACCACCATAACCTCCCCCATAGTCGCCATATGCAAAACCGGCGTTGGCAGAAATAACAACTGTCGACAAAATGGCGAATGTAACCTGTAATTGAAATAATATTAGTTTTTAATTATATATATATATATATATATATATATATATATATATATATATATATATATATACATGTATAAATAAACTCATGTTTACACTGTTTTCTAAATTTTATTTACAACAATACATTGCCTAATTAATTCTATGTCACATATTTATATTGTATTCAAACACATTTAATTCATCCATATCTGTTATTTGTTGTAATATTAATTATATTCTATAAACTATTACTGAAGTTCAGTTTTTTATTTATGTGTTGTATTTATATTCATTATTTAATTTACTTCATCTGTGATAGAATTATTAAATTATATATTATTTGAATGCAAAAAATCTGTCTGTCGAAGTTAAATATAAAAGATAATAACTCGATATAGAATTTTGAAAATTTAGTAGATAGAAAATATTGAAAAAACCTTTTTTTTAAATAATATAATCACCAAAAAAATATTTCCAAGTATTGAATATTTTATATTTATTCCGAGGCGAATAAGTATAACAATATTTTTTTGAGAGATATATAAATAGGTATTTTAAAAAGAAATTATATATATATATATAAACAATTTTATATACTAAATTATATAACAACAAAATAATCTTGAAATAAAGGGATACAGTAAATACTATCAAAGAATTAAAATTATGTTGAAACGAAATTAATTCATATTGATATAACGGTGCTAAATAAACGCTTATAAATTATTTAAAGTAGTAATTAAATTTCTAATATAGTTATATAATTTTCTCGAATTTTGATTGTATTAAATAATGAATTTAATTTTTATTGGAACAAGTTATTAATAAATTATAAATATTTTGAAATAACGTGCAAATAGACCTAAATACATTTTATGGAACATAATATAATATTATCAAGTTGAATTTTTAAGTTTTTAAGTTGCAAATTAATAATATAAAAGCAATGAGCAATCTCAGCTAGTGAATGTAATTAATTTATAGAAATACATTTATAATTTACTTTCGTTTAATAAATGATTATAATGAATATATATATATATATATATATATATATATATATATATATATGGATTTATTAAAAAAAAATATGGTCATAATTTTTATAAATCAAAAATATTTATTGAATATTTAAACAAAACATTATTAATTAAATTTATTATTTTATAACAAGTTTAAAGTGACGTACGATTTTATATCGAAAATAATGATACTTAAATTATATATATATATATATATATATATATATATATATATATATATATATATATATAGTTATAAATAATGGTACATATTAACGAAAAAACACCAAAAAAAATTATTATCTAGATCTAAAGCACTATTATTAATGATAATACAAAACGAAACACCAATAAATTTTTGTCACACACAATCCATACTTTCTAAAACACTTTTATTATTATAAATCGGTTAAAAAATCAACTGAATATAAAAAAATAATTTGAATTAACTTACAAAAGTATTCATTGTGATTGTTCTAGAACTGTCAATTTACGAATATGCTTTTGCAGAACTCACCTTACCCTTATATATAATCCTGTTATCCAATGTCTCGGTCACTTTCACTAGTCCCAAAACTGTCCCTTCTCTTTTCTTGTCCGTCTTTATTACTATTTGTTTTTGTACCGTTCCGCCTATGGTTTTTAAATAATTACTGAAAAGAATGTACATACATATATAAATGTTGACAATAAAGATTTTTTTCTTTATTTTATTATATTATGTTTCGTTGAATAGATCTGTCGAAATAGCTTATTTTTGTTATATCAACCATAAATGAATTTTTGAAAAGAATTAAGATGATATAGAATAATTATATATATATATATATATATATATATATATATATATATATATATATATATATATACACATATACACACACATAAATGAATAATAAAATTGAATTATTTTATATAAAGTTTCAAAATCGGTTCATTTAAGCGTTTTTTATAAATATAAAAATCATTATTTCATTATACATAATGATCTTTTAATAATTCTGTATCAAAAAAAATATGTTGAGTTATATTTATTTGTTTAGATTTAGTACTATTTCCGTATAATTATATACATTTATTTTTAGAGGTAAAAGAATACTTGATATATATAAATATATATTAAAAATTTGTGATTCAAATTTTCATTATTTATAAGCTATATTGATAGATAAATATTTATTAATCAATATATTTGTACAATTAATTTACATTGTTAAAACTTTATATCATTGGTATTAGAAATAATAATTTTTTTTAAAAATATATTTTGTTCCCGAATAACTTTTTTTATGAATTTTTATCTCTCTCTTTTCTTAACATATTTGTTGAAATATTTTTGAATTTATAATTTTCTTAGAATATTATATATTTTTTAAGTTACTTGCTTGTGTTCTTTTCTTTAAGTAAATCTCATTTATTTTCTTTTCAAATTCTACACTCTTATAATAGTATTTCTAATTCATGTATGTTTTTTATTTCTTCTATTTTTCTCTTTTTAATTTACTTATATATATATATATATATATATATATATATATATATATATATATATATATAAGGTTTTCCAATAATCACTTCAGAAATTTAAATGGAAATAAAATAAAAAACATTTAATTAATTTTTTTTTATTCTATGGCATTAATGATGGAACACAATTTATCACTCATATGACCACCATGAGTTCGCTTGACATAGTGCATTCGTTTAATCAATTTTTTAGTCACTCTTTTACATAATTGTGATCAAATTTCATGAATTACACGTTCAATGTTTATTTTTAATGCTTCTGTTGTTTGTGGTTTATCAGCATAAACCAATGATTTCACATAACCATACAGAAAATAACCTAAAGGAGTTAGATCACATGATCTTGGTGGCCAATTGATGAGTCCATTTCGTGAAATAATGGACTTATTAAACTTTTGTTTCAATAAATCTATTATTTCCGTAAATGTATGGCACATAGCATCGTCCTGTTGAAACCACATATCGTACAAACCATTTTCAATCATTTTTGAAAAAATAAATTCATTAATCATGGTTCGATAACGCACTTCATTTACTGTAACGTGATCTCCAGCTTCATTTTGAAAAAAAAAATATGGTCCGATGACACCACCAGCATGTAACGCACAACAGACAGTTAATTTTTTGTGGGTGCAGTGGGCTTTGTTCAATGATTTGTGGATTGCTTTTACTCCAAATTCTGCAATTTTTTTTATTTAGTGATGGCCGTAAGTTTCATGAAGCGCACGATAAGTTTTGCGAACCGAACATTGATTTGTATAATAAGTTTTTACAATTTCTAAGCGTTGTTGAATTATTAAACGCTTCATGATAATTTGGCAAACTATTTTTATAAGTATATTAGTTTTATAAAACTATTTTACTCTATTTTATTATTGTAATGCTGTGAAAGCAATAGGAGTATAATAAAATTATTGATAAAAATCCCATATTGAGGTATTTGGATATATGATTTTATTAAAATATCGGAAAATTAAGAAATACAAATATTTAAAAAAATACTTTTAAGAAAAAGTTTTACTGAAAAATCAACATAAGTAATTTATTTAATGAAAATAATATGAAGTTAGAAATGCTATTTTTTTATTAAATCATAAAAAACGTTTAATAGTGTTAGAGTATATATATATATATATATATATATATATATATATATATATATATATATATATAATAGGGGTACCGGAGGAAAATGTCGTTTTTTGACATCGTTCTTTTCAATGGTCAGTTGTGTTTCGGCTGTCGATCTTTTAACACGTATTTCTTTTGCTATTGATTAGTGGACATCTAAAGCACAATTTTCAAAAGAAATTACATTTTTTTGCGGCCTATTTTAAATGGAAGGATTTGTGCCGGATAATCAATTTTTACGAAATTGCATTTATACGAATTTCATCAAAAAAGTAATGCAATGACTACGACAAAAAAAATGTGGGACATATACAGGGACATATTGACTATTCGGCAGTGTCAGAGGTGGTTCAAACAATTTTGAAGTGGAAATTTTGACTTAAAAAATAAACCTTGAAGTGAGAGGGTAGTGAAAGTGGACAATGAGGTGTTACGTATTGAAGTTGAAGCAAATTCGACCAAATCTATTTAACAAATAGCAGATACACTCGGATACTCTTGATCTAGTGTGCAAGAACATTTAAAAATAATTGACAAGATTCATAAACAGGGTGTGAAGATACGGTATCATTTAAGTGATGAAAGCAAATCTGTACGGGTCGAATGTGCCAAGAATAATAAAATTAGAGGAAAATTCAATATTTCTTAGACATCTTGTGACAGGGGATGAGAAGTGGGTTATGTACTCGAACCGATGTCGCAAAAAACAGTAGCTCTAAAGGGCAGGTACCACTGGCAACGTCGAAACCGAACTTAACAGTCAAAAAGGTCCTTTTGTCTGTATGGTGGGATTGTAAAGGAATTATTCATTATGAAATTCTTAAATATGGCCAGACAATAACGGCACAGTTCTATTGTGATCAGCTGGAACGATTAAAAGAAGCAATCCGTGTAAAAAGACCCAGAATATTCAATAGAGGAAACATATTTTTTCAACACGATAATGCGAGACCTCATACAGCAAAAATTACTCGGGATAAATTAATGGAATATGAAAGGAATGTAGTTATTCATCCACCATATTCACCCGATCTTGTTCCATCGGATTACCATTTATTTAGATCAATGCAACACTTTTTATCCGAATTTTTTTAAGAATATCGAAGAAGTGAAAACGGGTCTCGATGTCTATTTTTCATCCAAATCAAAAGATTTTTATGCAAATGGCATATTAAAATTATTAGAAAGATGAAAGAAGGTTGTAGCTATCGAGGGAGAATATATAATTAATAATTGATATGGTAATTTATATATATATATATATATATATATATATATATATATATATAATGTATTTTAATAAAAAAATGTATTCTCATTAATTGATATATTTTGAATAATAGTGAAATTAGTCAAAGTTTTAAAATATTTTTGGTTTATAATTAAATATGCTTCATAAAAAGAAGGCAAAAATATAATTAATTTGTCGTATTAAAATAATATAAATTGGAAAATATTATTTTTTATTAAAATAAATATATAAATTATCTTATTCGTATATCAATAATAAAGTTTCAGTTATGAATATAGAAAATATTTAAATATTTTTATACGTTTTAATAGAACATAGAGTAGCAAACAATATAAACTTCATGAAGAAAATGAATCGAAATAAAAGAGAATTTTACATTGAAATTGGAAAATGAAAGTGAAATCTTTATAAATTGTTTAAAATCATCCATTTTATTTTTGTCTGTCTATATAAATGTAATTCAAACGTGAATAATGCGTACTTTAATTATTGCGTCGTTATGCTAATTATTTAGTATTTAAATAATTCTAGTTTAACGGATATAGGAAAAATTTATATTCAAATTAATTTATAACGTAAGAGAAACGTAACTTAATGTTTATTCCATATTCATTCTTTTATGTCGAATAGAATAATCAATTCGATCATATATCACATACATTGTTTCCTGTAGCGTATAATATGGAAAGTGTATATTTTTAACGGAAAATATTGTATTCTCGTGCATATTTTTCTAGGAAATCGCCGATAATTACTGTAATTAAACGATAATTTACTTTCGAAAAAATATTTTTCTCACATATATTAATAAAAGATCGTTATGATGTACTAAAAGAATTTTTTCGAAAAATAATTATATCGATTAACGAAATTTATTTATAATATCTATCAAATTTTAATAAATAATTCAAATTACAAAAATGCTTTCATTTGGATATCATAATTATTTATAAAAACTATTTTATGTTTCCTTAATGTTTTTTATCTTAATAAAAAATATTTTTTCACACGACTTATAACGTAAATTGGTAAAATTATTCCATTGAGAATAATATTACAAAAAAAGAAAAAAAAACTTATTATTGTATGTGATTATGAAACATAGAAAAAATAAATATATGCAGATTTGAACTCATAACATTAAGAAGTCAATATTATCATAAATAACAGTTATGGGCATTCTTATTAATAATATGGTCAGTGAGAAGAGTCAAAAGAATTTGTTGAAACGCTAAAAATAATCACTAGTATTTTTATATGAAAGGTATGCACTATTAATAAACGTCAAAGTCACTGTCAGACTTTCGATCACTTTAAGATACTTAGTCACACATGATATAGATCAATGTGGTTTTTCAATCACGAAGAAATGCAAGTAGAAATATGCATATGTGTTAAATTTTTGTAGGTCAGATTAAAATGTACAGAAAGAACTAATGCAAATTCGTAATTATGGATTCATTGTTGCATACGTGTATATTAGTTTTAACTATATGCTCTAAAAGTCATTAATCATATTTATTTTTAAGAGTTTAGAAAATGTTATTGTATTCTACAAATTAGTTGTAATGCCTTTTTTTAAATTATTATAAATATTAAGATATTAATTTTTTGCTTTACAATTATTGTTTTTCAAATTTCAGTAATTTGTTTTATAATATATATTTAAGACATATATATATATATATATATATATATATATATATATATATATATATATATATGAAGAGAGAGAGAGAGAGAGATTTGAGATTCAGTAAAAAGAATAAAATTTTTTCAGATTTAATCTATTTTTGAAAAAAAAATATAAAACATTTTAAATTATTCGAATAATAATAATGACATAATTAAATTTTAATTATTTTTGTAATTTAAAAGTGTTTATATTTCCATTTATCAAGTAAATGTAAACTACTAGCATCGTTGTGTATTTTAAGTATCTGACAACGTAATGATTTATGGTGTGAAAGAGTTTGTTGTAGAAAAGTTTCTTAAAATTATTTATATTACTTGGTATTTTTTCATTACCTCTCAATGATATTTTTGAAAGTATATAAAAAAGGATCATATTTTAATTTTATCGAGCATGTCTACTTTCATATATAGATGGATGTATTATTATTAACACGTGAATACTCACTTCAACACCACAAGATTTGATAAATGCGTTCAGTTATCATTTTTATAAAATTTTGGATTGTTGAGGCGAGGGATTTATTCGTGTTATATAACCAAAATGTATTCCCATGATAGATTAGTATCACATTTTAAATATTTCATAGCATTTTATAATCTATATGTAATTTTTAATTCTTAATTGTATTATATTCCATAAGGTAAATTTTGTGGAATTAATTACTTTCACTGGAGGTATTCACACTAGTCAACATTCATACAGTATTCACGCCCATTACCGCTCGTCTCACACCTTCTTATCATCAAATTCCCCCACGTAAAAAAATGAGTTTTCAAATAAGAGCGTGTGAGACGAGTGGTAATAGACCTTGAATACTGTACGAATGTTGACTAGTGTGAATACCCTCAATGTCTAGGCTATACAATGCAGTAATTTTTTTAAAAAAATAAGCATTTGTATGGTACAACCCACTAAATTATTTATTGTGATGTATTAATGTTGTATTTATCTACAAAAAAATATAGTTATTATCATGTTTTAATTTTGTATTTTATGAATAAATATATTTTTAATATGGTAATGACCTCAAGATTTTTAATTTTATATGTATATATATATATATATATATATATATATATATATATATATAATGATTACGTGTTATCAAATATTAAATTTTGTTGTAAGTTTTGAAACATACTTTCTGTTATATTATATTATTCAGTTATATTTCTCTCTCTCTCTCTCTCTCTCTCTCTCTATATATATATATATATATATATATATATATATGTGTGTGTGTGTGTGTATGTATGCAAATTAAAATAAGTGTTGCATTATAAATAAAATATCTTTCATATATTGTAAAGTAGTAAAAGTAAATGGTTTTAGAACCTGATGTGTTCTATGTTAATTGATAGTTTAAAAACAAATAAATATGAGTAATAAATACAAGTTCACGAAATCAGTGTTAAACATTTAAAAAATAATAAAAAAATCGTCTTTGAATCACGATTCGATGTTGTCCCAATAAAAATCTTTTTTTTTAGAAATCATGTTATGGTCGAAATCAAACATATATTAAATCCAATATAAAGAAATGCTGTGTTGGTGTCATTTTATTTCAAAAATTTATAGTGAGATCATATGCTATAATTAAATTTCGCTCTCTCTCTTTTTATATAGTAAACTATATATATATATATATATATATATATATATATATATATATATATATATATATACGAGGGTCGTTTGATAAGTCCGTGTAAATTCCGAAAGATGGCACCACTGGTGCATATCGAGGTTATTTTTAATTAGTAGCACCTCTTGGAAGAACACACATCAAGTTTCAGCCATATCGGTCTATTCCTTTGTGTTTGACAATCGTTGGAATCAAGGAAATCGAGTGATTGTCAAATAATGGACGAAAAAGAATTTCGCGTGTTGATTAAACACTACTTCATTAAAGGCAAAACGCCTCAGGAGACTAAACAGAAGCTTGATAAACATTATGGTGACTCTGCATCTTCGATTAGTGCGGTTTATAAGTGATTTCAAAATTTTCGGAGTGGCCATATGAGCACAAGAGACGCTGAACGTTCTGGATGCCCTGTTGAGGTCACCACTCCAGAAATCATTGATAAAATCCATGATATGGTGATGGATGACAGAAGAGTGAAAGTGCGTGAGATTACTAGTGCTGTAGGCATCTCGTGTGAACGGGTACATAATATTTTGCACCAACATTTGGACATGAAAAAGCTATCCGCCAGGTGGGTGCCGCGATTGCTGACGATCGACCAAAAACGAGGTCGTGTGAAGTGTTGCAAGAACGGTTTGCAGCTGTTTCAGCGAAATCCGCAGGACTTTAAGCGTCGTTTCATCACTGTAGATGAAACATGGATACATCACTACACTCCTGAGACCAAAGAGCAGTCTAAACAATGGGTTATCAAGGGGGAATCTGCTCCGAAAAAGGCGAAGACAATTCCTTCGGCCGGGAAGGTTATGGCGACTGTCTTTTGGGATTCGCAAGGAATAATCTTTATCGACTATTTGGAAAAGGGTAAAACCATTACAGGTGCATATTATTCATTGTTATTGGATCGTTTGAAAACCGAGTTGCAAGAAAAACGTCCCCGATTAGCCCACAAAAAGTCCTCTTTCATCACGACAACGCACCAGCTCACACCTCAGCAGTTGTGGCCGCAAAACTAATGGAAATAGGGTTCCAAATCGTTTCACATCCCCCCTATTCTCCAGACTTGGCTCCATCGGACTATTATTTGTTCCCTAATATGAAGAAATGGCTCGCGGGAAAAAGATTTTATTCGAACGAGGAGGTGATTGCAGGAACGAATGACTATTTTACAGACTTGGACAAATCCTATTATTCGGAAGGGATCAACAAACTAGAGCAGCGTTGGATGAAGTGTATAAGCCTAAAAGAAGACTATGTTGAAAAATAAAAACGATTTATTCAAAAAAATGAAGCAGTTTTTATTTTTACACGGACTTATCAAACAACCTCGTATATACATATACATATATATATATATATATATATATATATATATATATATATATATATATATATATATATATATATATATATATATATAGTGTAATTTAAAAAAATTGCCAAATATTATCAATAAATTTTTTTTTTAGAATTATACCATTGATATCCATAATTTTGTTAATTATTGTAATATATTATTTCTAACTTTGTAACAAACGAGGAAATATTTGAAAATTAGTGAACTTACTAAGATATTTATTCATAAAATACAACATTAATACATAATAATAACTATATTTTTTTGTAGATAAATACAACATTAATACATCACAATAAATAATTTAGTGGGTTGTACCATACAAATGCTTATTTTTTTTTAAAAAAAATAAGCGAAACTAAATATCTAGTGTATGTATACATACATATATTATCTTTTATATTTCGATAGACATGAATGTCACATTTTTATTTAAAATATATATATATGTTGAATGTTAAGTGGTTTCCTATAATAGAAGTATTAATTAGGCATTTGACCGTAATTAACAGTTTTATATCTGATATACAAATAAAAAACATATAAATACATACACAACAATTATTCTATATTTTTATTCATAAAAAATGCCATTATAAAATGTGAACTTGAAAACATATTTAGGTGTTTTAGATGTAAATATTTAAATTAATATATAAATTATAATTTTTTAATGTTTTATATGTAAAACAAACATTGTTTCTTTTCCAGTGTATTTTCATACAATTTGTTAATCACATTTTTTTTTTAAAAAAAAATTTGAAATTTCGAAATAACTAAATTTCTAAAATATGATTTTTCAACATATTTATTATTTAATTAAATATAAAATATCTTAATGATGTTTCAATTTTGAAATATTAATCTTTCTATTTATTCAATTATTGCTATTTACTTTCGCTTTATAAACATGTAAAATTCTTGACAGGTATTAAATTCTGAGAGTTGCGTATTTTTTGTTATATCGATACTATGATACATGTTAGAAATACTCGTTTTAAATTACAAAAACTATTCTTTTTTAATTTCGAAAATACTTTTACTTACATTTCAATGTGTATTAATAAGCGTTTTTTTAAAATAAATAAACAGTATTAAATGAATTTAGAACAGTATTAAGTAGATTTTGTTGGATTGTCGATACTATTTGATTTATTATTTAAATTTTATGTTTAGTTAATAACAATTATTGTTTTATAAAAAGCATTTTGTTTATGTACTTATATTTTGAATAAATGGAACATAATTTTTTTTTATTGTGTGATTGAGTTATTGTATATAAATAAGTGTATAATAAAAATGATATTTTTTAGTTTATATATATATATATATATATATATATATATATATATAATAAAACAAAATAATAATTACAATTTGTAATAAAATAGTTATTAACTTTAATTAAATCCTTAATATAAAAAATAAATATTTTCTGTATTAATCATATGACATTTCTTTCTGTTAGAATAAAACAGATACATCAGATTAGGTTGATAGATTATTTTTTTATTGTTAAGAAGATAAGATTTCTTATGAGAAAATTATTCAAAAACCAAATTCGATCACTTTTATTTAGACGTAATAAATATTTTGTAAATTAAAATTATGTAATTTGTAGAAAAAATGTTGTTTATTTTGGTAATTTTTTATTGTTAAGTTGAAAGATTAACTTGAGAGATCTTTTACAATTCAAATATTATTTTTCTAATAGTTTTTTATTAATGTTATTAGCCTCTTTATCCACTCTTGAATAAAATCTTTTCTTAAAATTTCCTATTTTCTGCAATTTAATGTCTTTCTTTTTTATTTCATTTCGGTGAATTTTATCATGTCTATTTTATCTGTTCATGGATCTCTTAAATATATTTATGGGTTCTCAATAAATAATGTCTCTTATTTATCAGACGGTCTTCTCTTTTTTTTATTCATGTTAAACTTTTCACTCTGTTAATATATATATATATATATATATATATATATTAGGTTGTCAAATATCTCCCTTCCGCCTTTTTGTCTTTTGAATTTCGCGGCTATGTACACAAAAAAAAAAAGCGGAAGGGAGATACTTGATATATATATATATATATATATATATATATATATATATATATATATATATATATATATTAGTTTTTAAATTGTATTCCTATTCAAAATAAAAACTATTTTATTTTTATTCTATTATTATTTCAATAAACAGAGAGTTAGAAATTATTTAATAACACATATTTTCTTTAAAAATTAATATACTAAAATGTTAAATGGTACATTAAATAAAAATAAAACACAATTTTACTATTTGTTAATAAAAAATGATTTTATTTTACATTGTTTAGGAAAGTTAATTGAATATAAATGAGTTTTGAACTAGAAAAAAAGTATTTTTATCTCCAACATCACAATGATCATAGAGTGTTCAATAATCATTTATTGTTCACGTTTTGTTTATAACAATAGTCGGCAGATGAGCATTGCAATGACGATGCTTTTTTGCTGTTAATAATAACAAAAAGGCCGATTATTGTTATAAACATAACGTGAACAATAAGTGATTATTGAATACTTTATAACTATTGTGGTGTTGGTGTTAAAAAATCATTTGTGTTAAAAATAATTCGGCGTAGTTCCAAAACAAACAATAGAAAAAAGTGTTTTTATGCATTATTATTTATTTTAATATTTATCAATAATGTTTGTAATTTAATTTTACTTACCTTTATTATAAATAATTTTATAAATAGACACATTCATAATAAGATTATATTAGGTTGGCAAGTATCTCCCTTCCGCTTTTTTTTTTTTTTTGTACATAGCTGCGAAATTCAAAAGACCAGAAGGCGGAAGGGAGATATTTGCCAACCTAATATATTATGCATGTACTTATAATAAACATTGTACACTTACGCATGCACACACGCACATACACACACACACACACTCACACACACACACACACACATACATATATATATATATATATATATATATATATATATATATATATGTATATATTCAACTAATGAACATTTCTGGTTAATATTTAAAAATGTAATATTTTTATTATAGTTTAAAGGGTAGTAAATATTTTAATCCATTTATTAATTATTCTGTTTTTTGCCTAATTTAACATTTCAATAGATTGTTTTTATTGAAAGTTTTAGTTATAATGTATTTAATTTACATGTAAAATTATAATGTTTAATTGGTGTCATATAGTTGTTGTAGGATGATTTTTGTTCGAACAATAAGATAATGAAATTGTAAAATTAATAATATTTTCTATCTAATGAGCATGGATATCGAAATTCATATAAGAGAATCTAAAATAAAAATTGATTTATAAGTGCACCTTTCGATGAAATATTTTTTATGATAATTAAGGTTACAATTCGTTTGTAAGAAAATGATTTCAGTTCGAAGAAGAATAAAAGTATGTTATTATATATAAAAAAGATTTATTTTGCGTATAATTACGAATAGAAATAACAAAAAAATCAACAATCAGTCATCACAGTAATTATAAAAAAGAACAATGAAAAAATAAACAAATAACAAATGTGTAAATGAAGAATGAATCAATAATGATAAAACGATAGATGATTTCAATGAAATGATAACATCATTATTTTATATTTTCAATGCCAGCCGTGCGTTTTTGCATGATGAACGATGGTTTTGTAAACAGGAACTTTGACAGGGATGGGTTTTTCGACAGGATATGGGACAGGCTTATGGACAGTGACTGGAATGTATTTCTCAACTGGGTACGGAACATTTTTGTATACTGGATAAGGTACGGGTTTTTCAATCGGTATCGTTATGGTTTTTACAACTGGAACGGCGACGGGATGTGGCACGTGCACATGTACTGGATGAGGTACAGGTACTGGTACAGCGACAGGTTGCGGAACTGCTACAGGAACAGAGTGAGGTACTGGCACTGGAATATGTTTAATGACTGGTACGGCGACAGGTTTCGTGATTTCAACGGTTTGATGGATTGGTACTGCATGTGTATGTTCTACATGACCACCGCCTCCAAATCCTCCACCGATTCCACCTCCGTAACCACCTCCGTATCCACCTCCGTATCCACCTCCGTATCCACCTCCGTATCCACCTCCATATCCACCTCCAATGTCATGACCACCTCCTAATCCACCTCCTAATCCACCTTCAAGACCACCATGACCACCTCCGATACTTCCAGAAAATCCTCCGTGGCCTCCTTCAAGACCTCCACCGAGTCCTCCTCCGAAACCACCTCCGTGTCCTCCTCCAAAACTACCTCCGTGACCTTCGAGGCCTCCACCGATACCGCCTCCAAGTCCGCCGCCTAAGTCATGACCACCTCCATAACCACCTCCGAATCCACCTCCTTGTCCACCTCCTTGTCCACCTCCATATCCACCTCCGTATCCACCTCCGTATCCACCTCCAATCCCTCCTCCAATTCCTCCTCCAATTCCTCCTCCAACACCACCTCCATGACCTCCCTCATCTATTGATTGAATATTTCCACCTATGTCATGGCCTCCACCGTATCCACCTCCAGCACCAAGGTCTCCACCAGCATCATGGCCGGCTAAACCAGCGCTGGCGTACACGATCAACGCGCACAAAATGGTGGATTTGATCTATAAAAAAAATATATTTAAATATTTATATATATATACATGTATATAAACCTAAATACATTAATTATCTACAAATTAATTTATTAATCTTTCCCGACCATTAAAAGGTGATTGTTTTTTAATACTGTTGTTATTGAGATATAAACTGACTTTCAAACGATTTCATTCATATAAGAAAGTAATTTAATTTTATACATGAAAATAAATAATATAAATTTGCAAGTAAATGTATATATGAATTATTAAACTAGTACGATTCGTGAAATTTATAGTAATAATATTTTATAATTCTAGTTTAATTTTAATTAATACCCATTTAAAATTTTATACACGGGTTATTAAATCTACACATTATTCATGAGATAATTTTACTGCTACATAAATTTAATAGAAATAGCACATTGTTTGTAAGTAAATAATATATATATATAAAAGGTCATCCAAATATGAGGCCTAGATTTGTGTTTTATTAAAAAGAAACTATACACATGTTTATAAATAAAACACAAATCTAGGGGTCACATTTAGATGATCCTATATTATATATATATATATATATATATATATATATATATATATATATATATATATAATAAAAATCGAAATGTAATTTTAATTATCTAATATAACGAAAAAATAATAATATTATTTTTTTGTATTATACAATTATTTTTGGATATTTAATTTTCCAGATTCTAGAGTACAAACAAAGTGTAATATAAATTAACTCCTCTTTTTTTATTCTAATTTTTTAAACGTTTCTAATTCTTATTTTTCTTTTATATACTGGAACTAAAATCAAAATTAAATATAATACAATGGATTATATATTATATACTCAAAACGATTTTGAATTATAAGAAAAAATTATATATATAAATTCTGATTTTTTTGATAACATATTTTTTTACATTTTAAATTTTAATACTTTTTTTATAGTAGAATTGAAATTAAATATATAAATAAATATATTTTCCACAATTGATAAACTATAACAGATTCGTAAATATTCAAGTATAATTGTTAATATTGGTTATTTTTTATAAATCAATTATATTTTCATTTCAAAATAGTTAATAATATTTATGGTATTTTATTTGTTAATAATTTTTATTAATTGAATGAATGTTAAGTTGATTACTAATATAATATTTTAATTTAAAATTTATTAATAAAATAATACCGGACAGCCCAAATGAAACTGAAGGATGTAATATACAAATGTGTATCTAAACCTTTCAGTTTCATTTAGGTCAATTTGTAAATTAATCTTTGAAAAGTGTTTATTATAAGTTATGTAAATATTTTGTTGGATATTTAAAAATTACCCATTTAAATATTAAAATCATTAAGTTTTTAAATTATATAAAAATATTTTAACTGAGTTTTCAATGAAATACAAAATTATTTCTTATATTTTTTATACAAATTGTTTTTATTCAAATTAATATTTTCAAAATGCCAAACAGTTACACATAAAAATCACTAATGACAAGAAAATTAAATATACAAAAATCGAAAAGAACCATTTACTATTACATATAAATCTATTTAATTAAATTAGCCACTTTATTTTATAAAAAATAAACACTTCACATTTTCAAAAAAGTATACATGTTAAAAGTCTGTTACATATATATAGAAATAAATGATCAATATTTGAATGTTAAACTTACAAATGTCTTCATTGTACACTAGCGTTTGGCGTGTATGTGAAGTACAAAACTTTAACCGTTGTATTGGACAATGTCCAAAATTGAATGTACCTCAAATGGCCGGCCCAAAGTCTTTTATATGCTTACGAATCCACTGGTCACTTTCACTGTTCCCTTCCTCCTGGCTTGTTCTCAACATACATCAGTTCCGTTGCACTGTTATTGTTTGTTCCGCTACCGTTATATCTTTACGGGATCTACTAGAGATCATCTCTCACCCGATTTCGACATTCATTGTTACTTGATTTGCCACTTAAGCATACATTCCAGTTCAGATAAATGTTACTATTAATCAATGCGCGAAGAAACGCGCGGAGTTTGATTGTCTGCCGTGATTTTGAAATAAATTGTTAGCATAACGAAGCGTATGTTTATTATTTGGTTGTCTAAGTTTTAGATAATTAAAAAAATGTTATACATAACTTATATTATTATTATAGTTATTTATTAACTCAAAGAACATTCATATTTTTTGTAAAAAAAATACATAGTTGTATTATTAAAATATTTTTCTAAATCATTAACTAATAAAATGGAAAATTATGGGTAACTAACTAGTTTAAAAAAAATATTTCCGTCGAAATCAATACAAAAGACAAATTATAATTAAATATTATGAAAATTAAACAAGAATTTTAAAAAATGTTTTTTTAAAAAAATTAGTATCATAAGATTTTTTAAATTTTTAGCAAAAAAATAAAACTGAAATTATTGTAAGTATTGTCTATAACTTTTCATGTATTTATTATAAGATAATAATTTTACATTTTAATAAGTGTAATTAATTTTGTTACAAAATAGTATTGGTCAATAGAAGACTGCTTTTATAGGCAATTTGGATTTTTACTGGTTAAGTATAACTTAATCAGTAACTTTACTGGTTGAGCATGAGGCTGGCAATCTTATCTTGTAAAAAACAACTATCGAAAACTCTGACAAGAAAAAGACTCTATTGAGCATTGTCAGAGAGATCTGAGACCGGAATAGTCTGTGGAGCCATTGTTGTTGTTGTTGATGATGATGATGATAATTATATATATTTATATATATATATTTATATATATATTTATATATATATATAAATCAAATGTTTACACATTTTAGTATTTTTAATTAAAGTACTTATTAATTCAAAATATATTTGACTGTAAATTTGTACATAAGCGTATGCTTATTTTGCACGAAAGAAAGTTCATTTACTCAGTAATGAAATGTTTATATTCTACATGAAATTAAATGATTTCTACAAATACCACGATATTATTATCTATATTATTATTTTTTTATAAAAAAATTGTTTTATCCGACTCTTTTTCATTTAATACTTCATAAAAATATTTACATATTAATGTCATATGACATTTAAATTTGTTTTTAATATTTAATTAATCAATAAAAGTAACATTTAGTTAAATACAGGTGACTTATTAACAATAAATACGTTAGAATTTGATTTTACAATAATATTTATTAAAAAATAATTGTACAACTCAATGACAATTATTTCTTAAATAATAAAATTATTGTATAATTTTAACAATTATTCAAATTCTACTTCAGCACTAATGAATTACTACTTTAAATATTATATACCTTTTTCTGATCAGTGTTCAATAATTACATATTTCTGCTTCGAATATAATTAGTTAGATATTAGAATGCAGACATGCAATAAAAAACAATAATAAATAATTGTTTAACTCTGATGAAAACATATGTATAAAATTATATTATTTATTCATTTCTAAAATGTTTTAACAGAAATAAATAAAAAAATGTCTATTATATTTTATATCTTAAAAATAATCTATTTTAATTGGGATTTAAGGATTAAAAAAACATTATAAAATTGATATATCGTATCTTTTGTATACGTTATGTATGTAATTTTTTAATGTTCAAAAAATATTTTAAAGTAGTTATATAAAGGCTCATATATATTAGGTTGGCAAGTATCTCCCTTCCGCTTTTTTTTTTTGTACATAGCCGCGAAATTCAAAAGACCAGAAGGCGGAAGGGAGATATTTGCCAACCTAATATATATATATATATATATATATATATATATATATATTTAAATATTAGTAGTCTCCCTTCCGCCTTCCGCTTTTCCGAATTTCGCGGCTATGGACAAAAAAAAGCGGAAGGGAGATACTTGACAACATAATATATATATATATATATATATATATATATATATATATATATATATATATATTTAGCATTAAAAATGAATTCCAGATAACATCTTATTATGAAAGCTTATTACCCGCACTTAACCTTCTTTTGCTATCTAAACAATTATGTTAAATGATTATAAATCAGTTTCTGTAGCAGTGATAGTTATTGATTCCTTAATAAACACACTATTATTAAATACATTCGTAGAAAGTTATTTGTACATCTAAGATAGGTCTGAAACATTTCTTTTCCAAATTCATTACACTTCTCAATATTTTATAGTTTCTTTCCTGTCGAAGAATTATTGTGCAGTTATCAGTGTGTATCTATTCTAATAATAAATATTTTAAAAGTGTATTTCTTACATTTTAAAATATGAAAGTAATAAGTACGAATTAAATTTTGAACGAAATACATTCATTAATTCAATATATTGTAT